>NC_069465.1:1394972-1498713 GCF_026875155.1 Cherax quadricarinatus | reverse complement strand
CACCCCACCACACTACTGGCAAAAGGGATTCGTGGTAAAACCACAATTAAGAGATTCACCGTGCCTCCTCAGGTGGCATCTTCATCAAGAATGATCTCAGATAAGTGAAGCGCCATTCACATGTTCCTAGGATGCTCTTCATCTGTCATTCAAATTACACTTCCAGGATGCTGTAGTAAAGTGTATAAAGCTTCTACAGCGAATTACCATGGTTTCGTTAGGCATGATCGTAAGGAACTTTCAGCACTGGTTTGGTAATAAAGTCGTGGATGAGTGGAACAAACTTCCGAGTACAGTTATTCAGGCTAAAACGTTGTGTAGTTTTAAAAATAGGTTAGATAAATACACGAGTGGGTGTGGGTGGGTGTGAGTTGGACCTGACTAGCTTGTGCTGCTGGGTCTGGTGCAGTGCTCCTTCCTTGAGTGCAGGTGACCAGACTGGGTGGGTCATTGGGCTAATCCGGGGGTGGGGGGGGGACATGGACCTGCTCCGCATGGGTCAGTAGGCCTGTTGCAGTGTTCCTTCTTTCTTATGTTCTTATCATCGCTAACAACTCTCAGCCCATAAACTGAACACTGAAAATAGAACAAACGTTAATTATGTTTAATTTGTGGGTTAGCTGTAAAACATTCACATCTTCGTCAGTACTGAAATATTCACTTCTTCATAGGTTGTAAAACATTTTTCTTTATTCATGTCTTATTCACATGTGACTGGCAAACAAAACAGTAACTACGACCACAAGAGGTCAGAGACAAAATTCAATTTCCTGTGTTGCGATACTGAACTACCTCAGCTCCTTGTAGTTCACAGCTTCCTTCCCCCCTCAGCTCCCTGTAGTTCAAAGCTTCCTTCCCTCTTGCCCCCAGGAGAACCTCAGCTCCCTGTAGTCCCAAGCTGCCTTCCCTCTCGCCCCTCCAGCTCCCTGTAGTCCCAAGCTTCCTTCCCTCTCGCCCCCAGGAGAACCTCAGCTCCCTGTAGTTCAAAGCTTCCTTCCCTCTTGCCCCCAGGAGAACCTCAGCTCCCTGTAGTTCACAGCTTCCTTCTCTCTTGCCCCCAGAACCTCAGCTCCCTGTAGTTCAAAGCTTCCTTCCCTCTCGCCCCCAGGAGAACCTCAGCTCCCTGTAGTTTAAAGCTTCCTTCCCTCTTGCCCCCAGGAGAACTTCAGCTCCCTGTAGTTCAAAGCTTCCTTCCATCTTGCCCCCAGGAGAACCTCAGCTCCCTGTAGTCCCAAGCTGCCTTCCCTCTTGCCCCCCCAGCTCCCTGTAGTCCCAAGCTGCCTTCCCTCTCGCCCCTCCAGCTCCCTGTAGTCCCAAGCTGCCTTCCCTCTTGCCCCCCCCAGCTCCCTGTAATCCCAAGCTGCCTTCCCTCTCGCCCCTCCAGTTCCTGTAGTCCCAAGCTGCCTTCCTCTTGCCCCCCCCCAGCTCCCTGTAGTCCCAAGCTGCCTTCCCTCTTGCCTCCCCAGCTCCCTGCAGTCCCAAGCTGCCTTCCCTCTAGCCCCCCCCCCGCTCCCTGTAGTCCCAAGCTGCCTTCCCTCTTGCCCCCCCAGCTCCCTGTAGTTCCATACTGCCTTCCCTCTTGTCCCCAAGAGGACCTCTGTTCCCTGTCGCCCCATGATACCTTCCTCCTAGCCCCAGTTTGCAGTTTAATTACATCCTTAACACACAATAAAAGCTGCTTCACCTGGGATAAAATCTTAACGAGATGAGGCAGACGTGGCAGGAAACTCAAGAAGCTGTTTAGGTGCACCACACAGGATACATAATGTCCACGCCTCTCTAAATTGGATACATGTGCAGCGTTTGGAAAGCAACAGGTTAAATTCCTCGAGTTAGTTCCTGGTCACCAGAACTGTGGTGCTACGTTGGGCTGAGTACTGATAGCGCCAAATAACTTATCAGATCATGGTAGAAAAAAAAAAGTATACGATACCAACAACTAGGTGGAAAAGACAAAATGCAAACTCTAGGACATTTTATCGGAAATATTTTGGTCCTGACGCCTTTGGATTAAGGTCCCAGAACCAAAAAGTTTCTAATAGAATGCCCTGTCTGCATAGTGTGTTCTTCCAACTGGTCAGACCAACAACCAGGAGGCCTGGTACAAGACCGGGCCGCAGGGGTGATAACTTTGAACCATCAACAGGTAAACATCTCCACCCTGTCATACATGGTAATGGTGCGGACCACATACATTACACTCCCAAGTTCCCGCAGAAACACCTGCAGATGAAACGTAAAGCTCCAACAGACGTAATTTATTGCCAACTTTCAGGTGATTATCGTTCACTCAGGAGTACAATAAATGGCGACCGCAGCCGTAACATAAATTTGGTATCTTGCGAAGCTGCTAGCTCCTCAAGCAGACTATGCTACCTAAGAATATGTACGAGCAGGTGCGTCGATATTGTTGCACTCATCCCCCCCCCCCCCACCGTCCCACGAACCCATCAACAAGTTAAATTGAAACATAATGAGAGCTGTCTCCCCGGGTAGAGTCCATGATGAACCCATCATCTATTATTTGTAAAGAGTGGAGAAGTGGGGAAGGGAGGGAGGGATGGAGAATTAAGGAGAGAAAGGGGAGAGGGAGCGGGGAGAGGGAGCAGGGAGAGAGAATGAAGGGACAAGTGACACATAAGTCAGTCACAATTTGTTCATAATTCAATGATGTTTCGGTTCTACCTGGACCGTTATCAGGCCAATCACTACTGTATGATGGTGGAAGACGACCCAAACGTCATGTAAAGTTTGATCTTCGACCTGTGAGTTACTTTTATATTGTTGCAGCCATGATAATATTACTTAGTGTTTAAGAGTCAGTCTACCTGGAGGGTATTCCGGGGATCACTGTAGTGTGTCCTGTGTACTTGCCTAATTGTGCTTATAAGGTTCCAGTCAATGTTCCTGATCCTGACTATCTTTTACTAACCTGCCTCCCTAATTCCTGGTCTCCATAGAGCGTTCATACCTAACCTTCAAACTGTGAATGAAATTATTGAATGACGATGTAATCGGTTACATCTAACACACATTAACATGAAGTATATTTTATTAATTTTTGGGTTTATCACAACTTTAAAAAAATATACTTAAATAATTTTTTAATAAAAATTTTATAACAGTTTTTTTTAAAAAAATTTTCCCCCAGAAAGAATGATAATGGTTTCCCACAATTTTTGGGCTTTCCCGTATAGCCCCAGGTTTTTTTCAAATTACTACTCCCAAACCATTTACTAAAACATTTGGCGAAGCAAAAAATTTCCACGGGGGTCATACAACCCCTTTGGGGAACTGGGGGTAATGTGTTTAAACCCAAAGGGAAGGGAAGCATTTTTTTCCAAAATCCTGAGATGGTGGCAAAAACCTTCCCCCCATAAAAAAAATTAGGGCCATTTAAATGGCCAGTGTATCGCGTAATTGTCCCTCTTAATATAATTTGAATATACCCCCAAAATTTGTGAGCATTAACAGTACACAAGGTCACCACGACTTGAAACAAGTACACTTGAAAATTTTTTAAGGGGCACCTAATCCCCCCGCCCTTCAAATTAAAAATGCTCAATTTTCCATTAAAATCAAATTTGGGTCCATAAATTACAATCGATTTTTTTTGGTCTTTTAACGAAAGGGTAAAATCCAGGATCTTTATTTTAAATTTTATTTTAAGTCACGCCGATGATTTCTCTCATGAGAGGCAATTAAAAGAAGCCAATGATAAAGCAAAAGGGCCACTGTCCCTATGTCCACCAAATAAGAGTCATCCAACTGGGAAATTTTTTCAAACACTCTGGGAAGGTCAGCAGGGGGTCCTCTGTACATAATGTGGGGAATTTAAAACGAGGAATCGCACACCAAATGGATGTTATAACTGGGTTAAAAACCCTGTTTTTCAAAAACACTGCCCCCCCGCCACCAAACCTCCCCCCAGCTCTCTCACTAAACCCCGCCCCAACTCCTCCCCCGCCCCCTTCCCCGGGAACCCCCCAAACCAACTCTTTCCCCCAGCTCTCCCTTTCCCCTTATCTTTTTTCCCAGCCAAGCTAGCTTTTCCTCTTTCTCCCCTCTCTTTTAATTTTAAAAAACCCCGGGTTTTTTTTTGCCTGCTTCGAAGGAAGCAAGTAAAAAACCTCACGACCCTTTAACACTGGGGCATAAAAGGCTACAATCATCACGTACCATAGCACGGGGCGAGTTTCATGATGCGGGGAACATACGTGGCTGTGGTAACCTCAAACCCCTAATTTCATTCTATTTCCCGTTTTGAAATCCCAAAGGAGCGCCCCACACACTTTAATGAAACCACAAACAAGGGGTTTTTTAAGCAAATGTGTTTTTTGGTGTGTGTGTGTTGTGTGTGTGTGTGTGTGTGTGTGGGTGTTGGGGTGTGTGTGTGTGTGGGTGTGTGTGTGTTTTGGGAGAAGAGAGAGAGAGAGAAGAGAGGGAGAAATAAAGTTTTGGGGAAATAGATGGAAATAACATTTGCACCTGAGAAAACGCAAATAAATGGCTCTAGGCACCAAAATGGTAATGCTGGTGCATAGTAAAAATGAAGGGGGGGTTTTTGGGCCCCTTTGGAGAAGTTATACCCTTTGGGGGGTGAAATTTGACCCAAACAAACCATGAAAACCATTTGTAAATTTTCCAAAAAAGGGCAGCCAAGAACTTACAGCACTTCGCCTCTGGCACTGCTTGACAGTGGGGGTTGCAAGTTTTCTGAACAGGCACAATAACCTCAACAACCTGGGGATGCTCCATTTTTTTGGGGTTTGCCTATTTCCCCCCCTCCCCTCCCCATTTGCGACTGCTTGATAAGTAGGAACAGAGCAAGACCCCTCATCTCCGCCGGGACCCATCCGGATAGATCTGCCCATTTCAGCAGGGCCTTAAAACCCCGGAAGATGGGATGGCCTTACTGTTTAAAATAAAAAGGGCCAATTTGCCAAAGTACCACATTGACCCATTTCGGGGCCCAGCGTGAAACACCCCTTTATGCCACAAGACGGGCAGAAAGCAGAAATTTTCACTCGGGGCTTTTTCCCCTTTCTCCAAAACATCCCCACCCTGAAAACAAAAAAACCCAGGATGACCCGGAAATGGAACACATTCGTAAAAACATAATGACGTAAAACGAGAAAAGTCTTTTGACAAATAAAAAATTTTCCCAAAAAATTGGCTCCAACTCATCCTTTTCCCCTTGCTTAAAATTTTTTTTTCCATAACAAAAAAATTGCTTTAAAATGAGCTGATTAGGTAACAGCTCTTAGCTTCCCAATTAAAGTTGGGAAATCCTTAACCTGTAAACACTTGTAAATAAAGCTAGGGATCCAAAAACCTAACCTTGTAAAAACCCTGTTTAAAAACAGAGAAAAGAGAGAGAGAGAGAGAAAAGGAGAAGAGAGGGGAGAGAGAGAGAGGGGAGAGAAAAGAGAGAGAGAAGAGAAGAGAGAGGGGGAGAGGCCCCAAGTTTTTTTGGGTCTGATATAAAATTTTTTAAATTTTCCTGTTATTTTTGGGGAAATTTAAATTTTTTATTTTTTTTCTTTTGACAACCCCCTTTTGTTTTTTCCATTTTTCCCTTCATTTTTTTTTTCCAGTCGAAAATTTTATGATGTCCCTTTTCTCCCCCTTTCTTTTTCCAAAGTAATTCTAGATTTCCAGCCTTCGCGTATTCAGATTTTTGGAATGTAGGGAGGAAAAAAAAATTTCTTTTTTCCTCATACCCAGAGCTCAGAAAATGATTTAAAAATTTATATTAAATACCCTAACTGACATTTGTACTTGAACACAGTGGGGCTTTTTGGCCCAAAGAAAACAGCCCTTTTCAGCATATTTTCTGTTTCCCCTGTATTCCCAGTATTAATAGAAATACCCGAAAGCATCATCCATTGCTTAGACACAAAACCCTCGAAAGGCCTGTTTTTGTGTGACGTCAGGGGGATACACACGTGGGGGGCTCATCCCTCTGTCCCACCTCACTGGGCGGAAACCCCACCCGGCGTAGACAGGCAAGGCACGGGGCTCCATCCTTCACCTACTCAGACTGACATTAAAAGCTCCCAAACCTACAAGTTTGCCCTTTTTTTCAACCTTTTGATATCCCCCCTTTTAAAACCCCTTTAAACGATAAATGGGGGCATCGGAGGGCCTGTTTTTTGGACAAATTACAGTTTTTTTCTGGAATAAAAAATTTGGGAACCAGCAAGAGGGCCCCATTTCGTGTCACCAGTGGGCCACCGACAACCGAGATTCACCCCGCCAGTTTCCCCAAAGCCAGCTACTTTTACCAGCTTCTACGTTATTCACATTTAAACCCCAGTTCGCAAAATAACCCTTTTTTCCAGCCCTTGGGTGGGGAGTCAAAACCAACCGAGTCCACCCAGCATAGTCTACTCCATCCAATTTTTTTTCCCTGCCAAGCCAGTTTCCCCCCCTGCTGCTCATCTGTGAATTTATCAACCATTCTGGGGAAAGGGGTTTAAGATAAGCCAGTACTACTAACCCAGGGGGCTTACCCCAATCTCAAGCAAGCCACGTGAGTAGTTTTTCTTTCGTTTTGTGATTAAAAGCTCCAAGCATTCTGGTGCCCCTTGTCATCCTTGGGGTTGTTGTAGTATTTCGGGGGTTATTTTAAGCCGGGTCGGCTTAAAAATATCTTCGCGGCAGTGGGTGTTTCCCAGTGAGGCTTACGACTTAAAACCCTAACCCGGGCCACTCCGATCACTTTTGTCGCACCATTCCCGGGGGCTAAAGCCCTCCTCCCCCGGGCCCTTTAAACCCCCACAAACCCAACTAAAAGTCGCCATTAAAAACTCACCTACCTCATCAGTGTTTTGGTGCACGCGGGGGTTTGAGCACAATTTTTTAAAGGCCCCACATGGGGGGTCAAAGCTAGAGTGTGTGCCCCAAATTTTTAAAAGCCCTGGGGTGTTTTTTCCTTCGCAGATTTTTAAAACGAAATTTCAAACGATCATCTGTCCCGAGGCCAGCAGCAAACGATATAAACAATCCTAAATCTCATTCTTCAAGGTTACAGCGAAAATTTTTTTTTTTTTTTAGAGCCCTTTTGCGAGTATTGGGGAAAATTTCTTTTGTTTCCCAGTAAATTTTTTTCCTTTTAGTGACATTAAAGGAAAATTTTTCTTGAAAAACCCCGTGTTTATTTTTTACGGATTGCAAAAATTTTTTCCTTTTAATCTCCAAATTTCATGTTAATTTTCGGCATTATTTTTTTATCTGTTGTGTTGGGGATCTTTTTAAAAACTTGAAGTAAGTACTGAGTTTTTTTCCTTTTGTTTGTGTGCAACATATGAGCAATATAAAAACTTGTTTTTTAAAATTTTTCAAATTCCATAAATTTAATTAAAGAAATTTTTCACCCATATTCTGCTTCACAACTCATGTTTTCTGTTTTTTTTTCTTCCACATTTGTGTTTTTTTATTTTTTTTCCCCTTGGGGGGGGTTTGAACATTTTTGGGTGTTCATATTCTTTTTTCACCCAAAGTTTTTAAATTTTGTTTTTATTTCCACAGACAATATGCCATTTTTAAAAAGTCAAAGCAAAAACTCATTTTTTAACAAAATTTTCACATTTTCCAAGTTTCATTGCAAAAAAATTTCCTAGTACTGTGTTTATTTTTATGTGTTGTGTTTCTGCATAAACAAGTGTTCAACCCCCTGTTTTATGTATTTTTTTGCCCCCTATTTTTTTTTCCATTTTTTATTGAACAAATTCACTCTTAGTAAATTTTTTAAGTTCCCTTTTTAAAAAGAAAATTTATTTTTTTTTTTGCTTGTTGTTTAAGTGCAGTTAAGAGTTAAAGTGTTCATTCCTTGATATATTTTTTTTCTTGTGTGTTAAATTTTTTTTATTCCCAATTGACCATTTTGCAAAAATTCTTGTGCAAATTTGGGGTTGCAAATTAAAGTTTTTTTTTTCCCAAAAAATTTTTTTAAGCGTGTTTGTCCCAAAAAATTTTTTTTTTGATTAGAAATTTTTTGGGATATATTGCTACTTTTAAATTACAGGGGCATTTTTCTTATGCTCTGTTTTTGTGCATGGGTTTTTTTATTCTGTCTTGCCCATTTTATTTTTTTTTTTTTCAGTGAATTTTGTGTTTTTTTTTAAATTTTGCACAAGTTTTTTAAAGTCCTTTTTAAACCCTTTTTATTGTGTATTTCCTTGTTTGCTTGAACGAAAAAGACAATTTAAAACTGTCCCTTTTATTCAATTTAAATTAAAAGTTGAGAAAATTGGGTTTTGAGCAAAGTACAAGTTCCCCTTTATTTTTAGTGTTTTTTTAAATTGCATATTCTTTTTGGGTGATTCTTTTCTTACTGTGTAACTTTTTTCAATTTTTAATTACTTATGCAGAAAAGTTAAGGGATTTTTTTTTCCCTTTTAAAACTTACTGGTTTATTCTCTAATTTTTTTTTTTTGACTTATGCCCCCTTTAGTTTTTTTCACTGGAGAAGATGTCCCCAGTCCCCTTTTTTAATATTCACTTAGTGTTTCATGCCAGTTTAAATTCCCCAAAATGAAAACAGTCCAAAGTACTAACAATTTCCCCTTTCTGACTGAAAACAATACAGCCCCTTTAGCAATGTGTTTGTTCTCACAGCTTGTATCCCAGATTTGTTTTAAAAGGGGTGGGGAAATGGGAAGTTTTAGATTAAAATTCCCATAGAACCTGAAATTTCTTTTTAACGTCCGAGCGGTCAGGGGACTTTGAATTTTTGTCACTCCCATTCCCGGGTTTTTCCCCCTATTAAACCCTTTAACTTGCAGGGAATGTTTCCGTTTCTCAAAGGGGCCGGGGGCCCTCAAAACTGCCTTGAGTGCACGCCCCCATCCCTGCAATGACTGCCCAGTTTTGAGTAGTAAATTTTTTCCACAGGGATGCCTTGTCAAAAACGATTACTTAACAATAATCCATCTCTTGTTGATGTTACATCTGTCTGCAGAAAGACGTCTCTTACAGCTTGTTCTCACTAGAGTTCTTTTTTTTGTTTCCCAAAGTTCCCGATGGTGTTTCCCTCCTATTGACAGAAACATTTCAAATTTTAAAAAGTTAAATTTTTCCCCGGGAAATTTCACATGTTAACGTTTGTAATGTAGTTTTTTTTATACTGATACCTCGTTTTCCCCTGTGAGGGGACTCAGATTGAATATCAGCAAGTTTTTCCGTGTTCCCTTTTTTTTCTCCTGTGCTTTCAGGTTGGGGAAAGTAGAATTCGTTCTCCCTCCCCCCATAATTTCCTGTTATAAACGTTAAATTTTTTTAACCGGGGGGGGTCATTCCCTTCCACTGAGGTTTTTTTTTTTTCTTTTTCCCCCATTTAAAGGGAAAAACTTTTTCCTTATTCCGAACAAACAGCCTACGGGGAAAGGTTTGCCAGATGGACCCCTTTACTACCAAGAGTTCAAATCCCAAATTTTGAAAATTTACCTGGGAAGTCGAATGTAAATCCCAGAGGGTTTATCACGACAGGGTTTTGGGGAAATTACTGCAGATCCTCCCCTTTAATTCGAGGATTTCAAAACTCCCAAAGAAACTGATCCCAAAGGTTTTTTGGTGTGATTCCCTTTCCCGCTCCAGGGGAAAATCTTATTTCCCTTTCTGTGAAGGGCCCCCAGCACCCCTTAGTGACTTTTTATTTTAGGGCCTTTGAATTTTCTGTATCGAATAGTTCCCAGTTAAGGGACTCCTAGCAGAAGAATTATATTTTCCCCAGTCCCCCTTTGTGATTGTAGTTTTATCCCTTTTGTAATACTCCTTCAGATCTCTCCCCAGTCAGGGCATGTGTTAGCCATTGCAGAAGGGAATTCGATCCTCCCAGAGAGTAACCATTCTGCATACGGGAAACTTTACCCTCGCAAATTGGGGTTTTTGTGTAAAAAATCTGATAATTTTGATGTCCCGGAAAAAAAAGAATGGGAAAAAAAACAACGGTTTTTTTGGGTTTTTACTGATCATGTCAAAAATTTTTGTGTTCCCCGTTTTCCCCCCCCTATTCTGAAATTAAACCCCTTTGATTTGATGCAAACCCAATCGCCCTTTTTTGTTTAAAAACTTCTTTTTATATAATTATTCTTCCTCAAATCCCAAGGGGCATGAATTTCAATCGATCGATCAATTCCATCCATATTGTATAATGGGGTTTTTTCTTATTTTTTTTTTAAAGAATTTCGTTAACACCCTTACGCAAAACAGTTGTACCCCTCCATTAGTTCTAAGTTATATATGAATTTTTTTATTGTATAGAGTCCCGCCCAATCCCCTGCCTGTTAGCCTATAGTAATATTTAAGGGGAGGGGGGAAAAAAAACTTTCGTAAAATGACCGAGCTGCAGCAAAAGTTTTCTGACCCCGTATTCCCCTTAATTTTATAATAAAAAGCATTTCCCCATGTTTCTTTAGACAAAGAGACCCCCCCCGAGGCCTGGGCTTTGGGGTACGTCACGGATACACACTTTGAGGCTTTATCCCCTGTCCCCCTCCTCACTCGGGCCCGGGAGACCATCCAGGGGGTAGACAGGCAAGGCCTGGGGTCCCCTTCACTTACTCAACTTTACATTATGCTACCATCCACAAAGTGGTCCTACTTTCAAACCTTTTATATCTCCATTTAAGAACCCTTTCGATAACCCATTTTACCAGCAAGCACCAGACAAGCCTGGCCCATTTACCGGGCTCCGGAACAGAGAAATTTTCACAGCTCAAAAAAAATCAAAGGGAAAGGTGCCCTTCTCGAAAAAACCCAGCATGGTGGAAGAAAACCTTTGGGGGAAACCCTTTTTGAAAGTTTTATATATAATATAAATTTTATATATATATATATATATATAAAATAATTTTTAAAAATATATATATATATAATAAAATATATTAATAATGGGAAAAAGTGAAGGAAATGGATTAGGAAAAACATGAAGGATTTATGAAGAATTGCTCATCAAAAGATCGTTTAAAATCGAGACAAGGGGTTTAACATTTTTTTGAAAGACGAAGACTTTTATTATTAATAATAAAATGTAGCACCAAGGTAGTGGGGCGTCGAAATTATAAAAAATCCCCCATTTATGTCTGAGGTGAAAAACCAAAAAACAAGCTTAACCGACCATAACTGACAATGCAGAGTTAAAACAAAACCCCTAAGAAGATAATCCGCGACTTATAGGTCCCTTAAAGGGGAGGGACCAGGACTTTGGGCCCCCAGGACAAGTGAACAACCCCCGCAAAAATTTTGCCTTGCCCCGCCCTACAAAAACCCCATTGCCCCATTCACACACTGCCCTAACCCCGCCTCGCTCAAACCCCGGGCCTGACCCCGGGCCCCCCTCCAGGGGGAAAAGAGCTCGGCCCTCAAAATTCCCCCACACAGCACCGGGCTGCAAATACAAAAAATGGTGGGTGGAAGTGGTTTCCCCGGGGGCATGGGAGGGAGGCAGGTAGGGCGGCAGGCGGTAGGGGGGGCGGGGGGGGCGGGCGGGGGGCGGGCGGGGGGGGCGGGGAAAGCAGGGAGGCCCGGCAGGTAGGGAGGCACAGGTAGGGCAGGGGAGCTTTTTCTCTCCTTTATCAACCCTTTACATTTTTAAAGGGACACCCCCAACACATGGTAAATTTTTTTCTATCCAACACAATCTAACGCAAATTTTTATATTTTTATAAAAACTGATGTAGAAAACAGTTTCAAAAGGGGGGGACCCGAGAAAATTGTAATGAAAGGAAGGGGGAGAAGGCAGGCGAAAGGGGGGAAGGGAAGGGGGCGGAAGAGAGAGAGAGAGAGAGAGAGAAGAGAGAGAAGAGAGAGGAGAGAGGAGAGAGAGAGAGAGAAGAGAGAGAAAAGGGGAGAGAGAGACAGGAGAGAGGAAGAGAGAGAGAGAGACAAGAGAGACAAGAGAAAACAAAGGGGAAACAAGAGAGACAGAGAGAGACAGAGAGAGAAAAAAGAGACAGAGAGAGACAGAGAAGGGCCCAAAAGAACAGAGAGAGACAGAGAGAGACAGGGAAGACAGAGAAGAGAGAGGGGAGAGGGGAGAACAGACAGAAAAACAGACAGACAAGAGACACAGAAACAAGAGAGAGACAGGGACAGTGTGTGTAGAGGAGAGAGAGGTGTAAGAAAGAAGAAGAGATCCCCTCGCTCACAAACTGCAAAACTCATTCCCCCAAACACTGCCCATGTAAATTTTTTTCCCAAATACCTACACACCCTGGGAACAACATATTAAAAACACCAAGCCTTCTCTTTTCACTACTTCTATTACACTTCATTGGGATTTACATTTGCTATTCTAAATTTTTCTTCCTAACGTAATCCAAGTTGCCTTGTCGTGTGTGAGCGATGGACCATCCAGAGAGACGTTTTTGTTCCACCAAACAGTACATCACCCTGGGGAAACAAACCTTTAAAGCGCCTTACCTAATAAATAAACTGTGCTCACACCCTACTGAATTTTTTCGGTTTGCGGGTGACGGAATATCCTGTGGAAAGGGGTACACGAAAATACTAGTTTTTGCCCCAAAACACACACACAATTTTATATATATATATATATATATATATATATATAATATATATAATAAATATATTATAAATATAATATAAAATTGGGCCGGGGCCGAAAATTTTAAAAATGGGCAAAAGCAAGAACTCTTTAAAATTAAAAAACCTTTCCCAAAATTTTCTTCCCTTGGTTTTTAAAAATATATTTTTTCATTTGGTTTAATGTAAAAATTTATAATTTTGCACTAAAAGAATATTAGAAAACTTACCTAACCTTATTATAACAAGAATAATTTATTATTATTATATATATATATATATATATATATATATAATATATATATATATTATATATATATTATATATATATATATATATATATATATAAAGCACTGTGGGTGTTCCAACAAGAACCTCGTTATGTATACCTCAACTGAGGTATTCTCAAAAAATTCTAGTTATTACCAGCAGGAACAGTGTACTTCCAGAATTATGTCTGGTACTGCCTTTGGTAACCATGAATTTGTCTGGATGAACATTGCGTAACGGCTGTCCTCTAGAGAAAGGGAGGGTGAGGGGGATGGGATAGTAGTGATAGTGGTGGTACTAGTAATAATGATAGTGGCAGTAGTAATAATAGAAGACTGGTAGCCCTCACTGTTAGCATCTCCTCCTCCAACTCCTTCATATTTATATCTCTATCCACCTCCTCCATCTCTTCTATATCCCTCTTTTATCCACCTCTTCCTTCAAGTCTCTTCACAGTTCAATCCAGTTATCGGCACCAACGGATAACGATCCACTTCCTAGTTTCTTCCGCCTACTACTATTCTCCTGCGCTTGCCAACCATTACTCAATATTCTTCTCTTTTCCAATGTTTTACCTTTCTCACTCCTTCATTTGTACGTTCCTCGTGGGACCATCTCCACCTCCGCGTACCTCCCTGGCTGTCAGTCACAATGTCTCTCTCCGTCTCTCTAGTTCGTGACCTTCAAGAATGCTTCCTCTCCGCTGTCTACTCTCCGCACCTTCCCGCCCCTTACCTCCCCACACAGTAGAGGATCAATAACGTCCTCGCTAACACACTCAATATGACAACTTATTCCTCCAACATCGCTGTGTGAAAACTACCTCCTACAACACACCACTTTGGGAAATCTCATTGTTTACAAGCCAACAATGTTTAAAGAAATAGAAATGTCATAGTAGAATGACACTTAGGGCAGAGTCAACATTCATTATAAACGACATTTGCCTAGGGAAACAGATTTAACAAATCCTCGCGACTTTATAAAGCTCTACTTAGAGTTTGGGAAATAAAGACAAGTATACAAAACAATAAACACCCGTCAGTTGAGTATATCAAGTACAAAACACTTATGACTTCAGCTAGGCGAGTATAATTCGTTTTAGTAATTGCTATGAATACAGGAGCCTGCTATCACTTTCACTATCATCATAATGATGACAATGTCAGCAACACCTGAGTAATATTCAATAACTATTGTTTTACTCTAAAACTTCTCTCCGACGTGACAACAGTCGGAGTTCACAATGGTCTAAGCTGACCTGATGATGTGCTTTATAAACCTTAAAGGTGTGTACGAGTCCCAGGGAACACCATGTGTTGGTGCCTCTTGAGCACCACCACTAGCTCACCCAAGCCTGGCTGCTCTGTACCTTTACTGATGCAGAGTTCTCCAACCATGAACAACAACCCACTCTTCACCCTGCCCCAATTATAATAATATATATATATATATATATATATATATATATATATATATATATATATATATATATATAATATATATATTATATATATAAAATATATATATATATATATATATAATAATGATATATTATATATAGACCACTTTCATGCAAGTTAGATGACTGAGGGACTAGTAACAAATCTGCAGACTACTCAAGAGGGAATGAATTTATATGGAACCTTCCTGACAACGTTCTGCCCACAATGTGCTTTATCAAACTGCAAAATATACTCCTGGTAAAGGAAGGAAGAGTCTCAGATGTAGTGAGTAGCGGCGAGGTGAAGAAAAGCGAGGTACGCGTCAAGTCACATTGATTTCCAAATACCCAAGAAGTTTCTCGGTAAGAGTTTCAGTTGAACTATAGAAACCATTGTGGTGTTAAAAGTTGTCGCAGACACTGATAACTTCACTTCTCAATGCAATTAGCACTGCACCAGTCCAGCATATCAGGTGGTTGTGGGAACTACGTTGGAGTTCAGGTTGTCTTATGCTCGTGTACGGGTGTCTTGAAATGTATTTGTGAAGGTCTCTGGATGATCACCTGTGTAGATTTTGTCATAGTTGATTCAAGAGATGAGAGTACACTCCTGTACAAACTATATTGATAGTGCTTGTCTGGCAATATTTGATGGCTCTAAAGAGCAAGCAGTCTTTGAATTCTGAAGGATTAAAGTAAAGGTTGGATGCGAAAAGTGGGTCATAATAAGCGTGTATGCACCTGGAGAAGAGAGGAATGTAGAGGAGAGAGAGATTTTGGGAGATGTTAAGTGAATGTATAGGAGCCTTTGAACCAAGTGAGAGAGTAATTGTGGTAGGGGACCTGAATGCTAAAGTAGGAGAAACTTTTAGAGAGGGTGTGGTAGGTAAGTTTGGGGTGCCAGGTGTAAATGATAATGGGAGCCCTTTGATTGAACTTTGTATAGAAAGGAGTTTAGTTATAGGTAATACATATTTTAAGAAAAAGAGGATAAATAAGTATACAAGATATGATGTAGGGCGAAATGACAGTAGTTTGTTGGATTATGTATTGGTAGATAAAAGACTATTGAGTAGACTTCAGGATGTACATGTTTAAAGAGGGGCCACAGATATATCAGATCACTTTCTAGTTGTAGCTACACAGAGTAAAAGGTAGATGGGATACAAGGAGAATAGAAGCATCAGGGAAGAGAGAGGTGAAAGTTTATAAACTAAAAGAGGAGGCAGTTAGGGTAAGATATAAACAGCTATTGGAGGATAGATGGGCTAATGAGAGCATAGGCAATGGGGTCGAAGAGGTATGGGGTAGGTTTAAAAATGTAATGTTAAGAGTGTTCAGAAGTTTGTGGTTACAGGAAAGTGGGTGCGGGAGGGAAGAGGAGCGATTGGTGGAATGATGATGTAAAGAGAGTAGGAAGGGAGAAAAAGTTAGCATATGAGAAGTTTTTACAAAGTAGAAGTGATGCAAGGAGGAAGAGTATATGGAGAAAAAGAGAGAGGTTAAGAGAGTGGTGAAGCAATGTAAAAAGAGAGCAAATGAGAGAGTGGGGGAGATGTTATCAACAATTTTGTTGAAAATAAGAAAAAGCTTTGGAGTGAGATTAACAAGTTAAGGAAGCCTAGAGAACAAATGGATTTGTCAGTTAAAAATAGGAGAGGAGAGTTATTAAATGGAGAGTTAGAGGTATTGGGAAGATGGAGGGAATTTTTGAAGAATTGTTAAATGTTGATGAAGATAGGGAAGCTGTGATTTCGTGTATAGGGCAAGGAGGAATAACATCTTGTAGGAGTGAGGAAGAGCCAGTTGTGAGTGTGGGGGAAGTTCGTGAGGCAGTAGGTAAAATGAAAGGGGGGTAAGGCAGCCGGGATTGATGGGATAAAGATAGAAATGTTAAAAGCAGGTGGGGATATAGTTTTGGAGTGGTTTTGGTGCAATTATTTAATAAATGTATGGATGAGGGTAAGGTACCAAGGGATTGGCAGAGAGCATGCATAGTTCCTTTGTATAAAGGCAAAGGGGAGAAAAGAGAGTACAAAAATTATAGGGGGATAAGTCTGTTGAGTATACCTGGTAAAGTGTATGGTAGAGTTATTATTGAAAGAATTAGTAAGACGGAGATAGGATAGCAGATGAACAAGGAGGCTTAGGAAAGGTAGGGGTGTGTGGACCAGGTGTTTACAGCGAAACATATAAGTGAACAATATTTAGATAAGGCTAAAGAGGTCTTTTGGCATTTTGATTGGAAGCGTCATGACAGTGGTAGGGGGCAATGTAAGTTGCAGTTTAAAAATGTAGTAAAGCCTCTTTGCAAGACAGTGAATGAGTGAATGATGTGAAAGTTTATTTTGGCATGCCTTGGTGGGAATCGGCCATATATACATAATATAATATATATATTAATATATATATATATATAATATATATATATATATATATATAATTATATATATATATATATATATATATATATTATATTATATATATATTATATATACATACATACACGTGTATATGCCGAATGGGTAAAACTGGTTTATTAGCAAGAACTCTTTTAAAATTAAGTCATTTCTAAAATGTTATCATATTTTTTCATTTATGTTAATGTAAAAATTAATAATTTTGTACCAAAAGAACCTTAGAAAACTTCCCTAACCTTATTATAACAAGCGCAATTTAGCCTAATCGCACTAAATATATTTTATATGTTTACAATAATTTAACAAACACAATGAAGTATAATTTTTTCTTTAGGTTCATAACGATTTTTGCGAAATTATTCCATACACAAATTATCGTTTGCCTTATTCGGCAAGAAAAGCGTTGTTATTTAAGCCCAAATCGCAAGTTTTAACTATTCGGCAAGACATTATATACACTATATATGCGAAGACAAACCACGGGGAAGGGGGTGGAAATCTTCATCAATATTTATAGGTGACACTATGGGAATAATAATAGTGTAAAGGAGTGGTGGTATACGTTGAACTGCGAGCGGCGGGCACCAACAGCTTGATCGATCAACCTAGCAACCAGGAGACCTGGTCTAGAACTGCGCCGTGAGGGTCGGTGACCTCGGAGGCGGCAACAGGCAACCTAGTCTTGTACGTATACCATTACGAAAGTGTCAAGGTCATATCTGACAGCTGGACAAATACTGAGTAAATGTCTTCAAGCAGGAACTATACAAGTTCCTGGTCTGTTATGCTTGTATTCTACTGTGGTGCAGCTAGCATCAGTAGCCTGACCAGACATCAACCAAACAGCCTGGTACGTAACAGAGCGGGGAAGAGGGAACGACGATGGCCCGGGAAGCTTGTAAAGGTATGTATACACACACTCACACTTTAAGAACTTAAAGAAGGAGCACTGCAGCAGGCCTACTGGCTCATGCTAGGCAAGTCCAAGTTACACCCACTTCAGGTAGTATTTCAGTGACAGTTTTTAGTATAGTCTATCGATAGTTAGGTATTGTTACGAGTTCACGAGGGGTGAATGCTATGAGGGATAAGACTGGTAAGGGCAAGGGTGACCGAAGTGTGATTAATGAGGCAGACTCAGCTGGGTGAGAGTGAACTGGGGGTGAATAGGAAGGGTGCGGGGGAGCGACGAGCAGATACAGCTTAAGGGTGAGTGTTTGAGCCAGGGTCACCCTGGAGTACTTACCTTAAAGGTCACGCGCTCATCTCCCTCTCTGAACCCAGAGGCGCCACCCCTACCCTCCAATAACCCCCACCATGCCACAAACTCACCCCTACCAATAGATAAGGGACCATGTTGCAGGGAAATATTACTACTCCAAAGTTACCTCCAGGGCTGGATTTTATTAAGTATATAGAAAACACACATACATCGCCTAAGGTCAAACACGAGAGGAGGCACGTGAAAAGTCTTAGGTGGGGTAGAGGGAAGTGATCCTGGATTAAGGTAAGGTGAAAGGGCAGAGATGGGTAGCACTTTTACTATAAAAAAAAATGTGGATAATGTGAGTGATGGGTACAGCCAGTAAGTATATTCATCGTTGTGCTCAGTGGTCTCTAAGGTAAATGGTGGCCGCCTCCAGGATCCTGCCACTGGTTCTGCCATCTTCCTGAAGTTGCTACTATGTCGCGATCAATTCATGATCTGGCTATATAACGTGTGGTGGACCACACATGAATTGTTGGCATCGTCCATCTTATAGGCATATTTTTGTTCGAGGCCAGACAACCAAGAAAACAATAGTCACATGTCAAATGGATGATTTAAGTAAAGCTTGTACTAACAGAACTACCACAACCATCTCAAACTTCAAAAACGTAAAAATAATCACCAGAGAAACTAACCAACACAACAAGCGAAGAAGAATTACACATGCAACATCTGGATAACTTACCGTAGACGTTTCGCCATCCAGCAGCTTTATTACAAATTCAAGGACATAATGGGAAGACAGTAGACCTACATACAAGATACGAGGTAATCCGTCTCTCAGCCTTGGAGATGGTGAAATGTTTACAATAGATATCCAGATGTTGCACATGTGTCATTCTTCATCTTATCGGTACTGTATACCATACATGTACAACAACAGGTGATGTTTAAAATATCCTTTTTTTTTTTTTTTTTTTTTTTTTTGGCCACCACCATCATAGAATTCTGGCAGCTTTATGTTTTCAAAAGACCTCGCCAGACTACTTGTTGAAGACACGTCCATCACTCAGCTCTCCCCCCACATACACCACCTGACCTACACAATATAAATACTCCCTAAATTTCAGTTCTCTGTTCACTATGCCCTTGTCATAGGGCTGTAAATGGTACATCATGTTTACACTGACACTCCTACGGGAGCCACTGCCGGGTCACCACCTGGAAAAGACCCAGTCCAGGACCCGTCCTGGCAAATCTACATGAACATCAGTTCTCTGTAATGGTTTGATAAAAGCCCCTGGCGAGCGAAGAGTCACCATTATAAATGTCCTAATACCGAATGTGTGTCTTACATACAAAACGTAAAATAAAAATCAGGGCACGCGCACGTACAACTGGGGAGAGCTCACACAAATCCATACAAACAACGTTCATACAATACACACAACCAAGCCTTCCATCATAATGCTAAATGAATATTCCATGTGCAGTATAGTAATCTCGCTTGCTGATGCTTGCATATTTTAGAAGAGTTTAAGAGAGACCTCAAACACTTGTTACAGGATCACAGTGACAGGCACCAGGAAGGATGCATGGAAGAGAATCTAGAATTGCAAATTACCAGAAACCTGTGTTGTTGTCAACGCATGCCCCTTAAGGCTTAGCTAGGGAGAACATCTTGTGTAGTAAACGAACTACGCAACTGGTGGGGCTTGAACTCATGGCAAGCGAGTAGTAAAACTCCAGGCCAATTCGTTAAGACACTGCCAGTTGGCTACAATAAGATTCATCCAACTAGGTATACTGCTACACACTATAGGAAGGCTAGTGGATAACTGATTAATTGGTTTACTGGGTTTAATATTTATGAACTACTCCAGATATACCTGTCATACCTGTCTAAGGCTACATGTAACCTGTACACCACCAGTCAAGAATGCTCTAATCTCTAAAATATGGATTCAAGTAAACTGAGTACACCCCCTTCACCCCCCCACACACACCCTACCTCTCAGTGTATATAATTTCTGAAGTGGTTAATCAATACATTTGCCCTTTGATATACCTCTGAAGAATTTCAAGAGTATATCTCCTCTCTGAGCCCGGCCATGGGCCAGGCTCGTCTGGTGCTTGCCTGGTCAACCAGGCTGTTGCTGCTGGAGGCCCGGTGCCCCACATACCCATCACAGCCTGGTTGATCAGGCACCTGGTGAAGATACTTAGTCTAGTTTCCTCTTGAAGGCTTCAACACTTGTTCCAGCAGTGTTTCTGATATCTTCTGGTAAGATGTTGAAAAGTCTGGGACCCCGGATGTTGATACAGTGTTCCCTCATTGTCTCCACTCATCACTGGGTTTAATTTTACACTTCCTCCCATATCTCTCACTCCAGTATGTTATGGCAGTGTGCAGATTTGGGACCAAGCCCTCTAGTACCTTCCAGGTATATATTATCATGTACCTCTCTCTCCTCCGCTCCAATGAGTATATGTTCAAGACTTGCAGGCGTTCCCAGTAGTTTAGGCGCTTTACTGGCTCAATGTGAGCCGTAAACGATCTCTATTTGTTCCAGCTCCGATATTTCTCCTGCCCTGAACGGGGCCGTCAACACTGAGCAATATTCTAAGTGAGGGAGCACTAGCGATTTGAATTGTGTCGCCATCGGCATTGTTTCCCTTATTTTGAAAGTTATCAGTACCCACCCAGTCATCTTCCTGGCTGTCGTGATCTTTGTCTTGTTATGGTCTTTAAAAGAAAGGTCCGCTGACATATTTATTCCTAGGTCTTTTACGTGTTCCTTATGTTCTATTTGGTGACCCTCTTGAGTTTTGTATATAGTGCTCCTTTTGAGTGCTTCGTTCTTTCAATACCTAAGCAGCTGGAACTTATCACCATTGAACGTCATGTTTTCCACTGCCCACTGGAAAACCCTGTTTATGTCTTCCTGTACTTTTTCAGTGTCCTCTACCGTACTGACTTTCATGCTTATTTTAGTGTCATCTGCAAATGATGATACAAAAGTGTGCCGGGTGTTCTTGTCTGTCTGCTATGATGATGTCTCGGTTTTCAATTAATAGATACTGTTAACACATTTTCCAGCTGCAACAAAAACTCTTGTGTTCATTTCCCAACTTTTTTTTCAAAATATTTATCAAAAACTTTTCCCCCTTTAAGGTGACTGCTTCAAAAATGGGTAAGGAATATATCAGGACCGGGCTGACACGGGGGCCCCACACATAAAGGAAAGGGTGAACGTATCTCTTAAAAAAGTAATCCAGTCGCGGGCAGTTGGTTCCCAGCTGTCCCCTAAAGGGGAGATTATTAAACCATCACTGAGGGACGGGGATTAAGGAAAAACCCATATTCCCAATGCCTGTGATTACAGGTTTACCCTTCCCCTAATGAATGAAAGAATTTCCCTATTCTATTTAGAAAGTCACAATCCTGACGGAACAGTCCAAAAACCCACACTAAGAGGGGAACCTTTTGATGACGTCTGGGTTTGTCCTGGCTATTTTTAAGCCACAAGAGCTGTGCAATGGGAAGGACAAAATAAAATCGCAAAAGAAAAAAAAGGGCACCACAGTGACTGGGAAAAAACCCAAAAACCCCGCACAGAGAAGCTTACGACAACGTTTCGGTCCGACTTGGACCATTTACAAAGTCACACTTTGTGACTTTTAAATGGTCCAAATCGGACCGAAACGTTGTGGTAAGCTTTTCTCTCTGTGCGGGTTATTTGTGTATCGTTATAAGGTTCGTTTCGCAAGTGCGGGTTGTGTGTTATATCACTCACCAGCTGTAGATTACAGAAGAGCAACTGGATGTTATGTGACGTGATAAACTGTTCCAACATTGCTGAGGCAAGTGGTGGAGGATTGATCCTCCGTGTGGTAATCGAGGACAACAAGTGACACCAATACTGCGGGCTCTACATAGCACCCACTATGTGGGCAGGCTTGTCACCACGTCCTTGCTACGTCATACTTTGTACGCACATTTTTTTTTATGTAGCGCCAGGTTGCCAACAAGAAACGCAGAAAATGTACCAGACTCGTGTATTCCACTTTTTTCTGTCAAAAACAAATAATTTCTCACAATAAGGCAGCTACTAGCACAGCTTTCCTCTTCCGTCCTTTATATTCACTATTTCCGCAACAACAGCAATAATAATAGCAATAAATATAACCATGTTACTATTACTACTAAAAATAAAACAAATCAAAAATAAAAAAAATACTTAAAATAAAAACCACAGTAAACGATAAAACGCAACAAATAAGTAAAACTTAAAACAAGATTGTTTATAAACGGTTGTACATTTATAATTGTTTAAAGGTTTTATAATAGCAAGCACGAGCTTGGTAAAGGCAACAATGATATTTTCACAAATTTGTGTTACTCTCCCGCGTGTCCTCCGCCATCACTACAGCAACAACATAGGTGGCCACCTGATAATTAGCAGGTGTAAAGCTGGACGTGTGCAAGTATAGTGTTGCAGCCTCTTATCACGATGATTCATAATACATGTCATCACGAGGTGTTGCATAATACAACTTGTCATCACATAAATTACGATACAATCTTCCTCGTCTGCACTTTAGGAGAGTGATTTTTAGAAGCATCTTGGTAATTCCCAAAATTTGAAATGTTAGAATGAAATGATGAAGGAAGTGAAAGTTCACTGCAGATTCTTTAGGTTTTTGCCATCCCTATACGAGAGTACTATTTTAGAGTACAGCAATAGTGGAGTCTTTGTAATATCAAATGCCATACAAAGTATCGTCATCGGCTAATTATACTGCAGTTCATGATTTCTTTCCACTTGTGATGAAACTACTGACCATCTTGAGAGTAAAAGTTGTAACATTTCTAGCCACAAGTTCATTATACTCCTCTTCTAGTCTGGAGTTATTCGACTGTCTTTAGCGCAGGGATCAGCAGGTTTTTTTTTTTTCTTATATATATATATATATATATATATATATATATATATATATATATATATATATATATATATATATATATATATATATATATATTATATATATATATAACACCGCAGTTTAAAGTTGTCCTTGTTGAGCTTCACAACGTTTCTGGGGCTCTAAAGGAAATTTTATTTACATCTGGTTGGAGGGTTGCTGTGTCTTCGATGGACATACAAGTTCTACCATCGTCTACGAAGTATGATACAGCACTGTCATGTATAGCTTTGTCTGCATCAGATACGAGGACAAAACAGATCTCAACACTAGGTGACTTCACATTTGACTTGGCTATTACAATTAAAAATACACTTAGTTTTTTATATGCACTGCGCACTGAATTTCTTTTTATTTCTGTATTGATCAAGGTAGAATAAGATAGCTTTTGATAAAGTCGAGAATTTTTTAGTTTTTTGACTGCCCGAAGAGGGAGCGACGCTCTTACATGTCCACCTCTGATCTCTCTCAACTGCAAGAGCACAGGGTTAAACACAGTAAGAAGTGTCAGTTTCTCTTGAGTAAGATTCATTTCCTCTGACAACGAATGTTTTTACACTAATTGAAGATAGTTCCACAACGTATATAAGTGAGCGGCTTAGAACCGTATCTTGGGAAAATCAACGTTGTGGCGAAGTGGAGACATTGCTTGTCCAGCCATCTTAAAATTGCTTATAAAGGTTTGTTTACCTTACAACAAGTTGGCAGATGTGTGGGTGGAGACGATGGGTAACATGACTGTGGCTGTGAACGTCACATACCCAACTGGCTGACTGCCCAGTGTAACTCACCCTGAGCACCATCACACACCATATACGACATTCTCACCCCACACTCTTAAACAAGGTAATCACTGCTCATTAACCTCGTCAAACATGAATATGGCAATGGTCACCTGTTTCCCTCGACCCAGTAATGAAAGTTATGGCCTGACATTTATACTGACGCTTGCCTTGAAAGTTGCAGCCTCGCCTGGCTACATAATCACCACTTGTACCAGTGACCCACTCAACACATGTGGAGCGTGGTGCAGGGACCATACACTTGTGCCACAAGTATATACATCACCTGAAAGTTCCAAGCATACACATACACACACACACACACACACACACACACACACACACACACACAAAAGGTCATAAAAGGAGAAAAAAATAATTTCTCAGCACCTGCAATAAGAAGAACAAGAGACCAAATCTGTAAATCTGTCAAGAAAAAAAAGACAGAAAGGATACTCGATTTTTTTCACTTTAAAGTGATACAGAAAGTGCTACAATCATCGAAATTTAAAAACAAAATATCGAGTAAAAAAGTGAAGAGGATATGCTAGGAGCATCCCTCCGTTACAGTAACTCTAAACAGAGTGACAAATAGGTAATCGCACTTCCTACAATATAATAAAGAATGCAAGATAATACACGGGAAGCTGATCTCAAAACTGGTCGAGCTAGTAGTAGCACCAGCGATTATTATTATGATCACGTAAAAAAAAAAAACCCCACTAAAGTTGTGTGGGGTCTTTCAGCGAGGTCCTGACTGGCTGGCGACCTTCAAAGGCAGAGGTATAAAGGTTGAGCTCAAGGGTGAATATAACCTTATACACAAACTGAAGAAACTAGACTAGTTTCCTCCTCAGTTTGTAGATTAGGTGTAAACAGTTACCGCCTCTGTCATAACTTCTTATTTTAGAACTCGATGAAGGTGTAATAAATCAGTTTAAATAAAGCCACAGAGAAAATTCTACATTATTATTATGGGCAGTGCTAAACCCGTAGGGATTACACAGAGCCTGTGGGGGGATATGGAAGGCATTCAAACTCAATTCGGGGAACTCTAGCACAGATCCAATTCCTTAGATCAAGAGCCCCTCATCAGCATTAAGGAACTTCCCTTGAGGGGAGAAAATTCTAGTGGATATAATAATGAGTGAAGAGGAGGAGACAGATGATACTAAGGCAGAGGGCATAAATATGGACCAAGGTGACGAGTGGGGTCCTTCAAGGATCACCACTTGCATCTCAGATGCTTTTTAATATAAATGAACCTTTCAGTGGAAACTAAAGTCAAACATTGTTGCTAACATTAAGTTTAAGGATTCCAACGAACTGATAGTTTTTCATTTCTACAACACAGGAAATCTATACACAGCCCGGCAAAATTTTATTGGGAAGGGGAAGGCATGTTAGTAGCAAAATTATTTTTTTATGCGAGGTAAAATATATCGGGTAAAACATATGCCAGGCCAATCAGCGGGCGTGATTCATCGGTCCATTGATGTAAACATTGGCAATACTACCAACGCCAGAACATCTGTTGAGTGTAATACCTACATAGTGACCTTTAACGTTGTAATTTGCAGACTTCAGTGGATACGACAAACGTGCATTACTGAACAATGTAAATATATGCAGCAGTGATCATTAATTGTTTAATGACTTAGGTCTTGTTGATTACGGTTGGGGTATTTTAGGTTACCGTTGGTTAGCGTGTTTGTCTTAGTAGCATCCTTCAAAACTAACTTATGAGAACGTTTCGATCTGTCTTGATATTTTATTAATTGTAACTAATTCAGATCAACACAAATCGAGAGGTTGTCTCAACAAAAGCTTGTTTTGCAAAGCTAGCTAGCTCTAGCTCTAGCTCTAGCTCTCTCTCTCTCTCTCTCTCTCTCCCCCAGTATTGTCAGAAGCTGATCATACAGTCATCATGATGGTACTGAGAGAAGCACACTTAACATACCTAGCTGCTTTCTCACGGGTTATGTCCTCATCCTGCCACTAGTCACACTAGTCCTTCCTCCCCCCCCCACCCTCCTTTTCTAACCCTTCAATCTCTATTATATATAGTCTTACTGTTCTCTCCCTCCTTTACCTTCTCTCTCTCTCCTTTCTTCTATGTTCCCCCCTTTTCTACCTCCCTTCCACTATCTCACTAACTCGTCTTCTAGGAAGCTAATATAGAGCGCTGTATATCATCCGTTTACTAACATGACTTGTCATTTACGATGACGAGAGTGAAATTTTACGATCACTGCACAGGTGTTGCTCAGGTAAACTGCTCTCCCAGTCCTTCTGTGTTGAAGGTAACGATACCCTGGGTAGATCATGACTCCTCTTAGCTCATTTTCAGTTGTTAGCTGATCCAAGAGCTACACAGCAGCAACAGCAAAAAGTGGAAAGTACTTAGTTTATGGGCTTAACATTAGCATTAAAAAGTTTTATACCCTGACAAAAGTGTTGATCTTTTCTATTTAAGAAACACGTTAAGCCGGCAGGTAAATGTTACAAACCACTTCTTACATTCATTATATACTTATCTTGACTTTCCCATGTGTTTCCTAATATCTCTTTTACTCATTTTAAATTTTCGTTACAATTCTGTTTACTGTGGACACCAAGTTTTAGGGGCAGCCACTATTTACTAATCTAATCGCCACACCAATCAAGTGAGAGATTATTTAGACTGCCATATAGTTATATGAGGGGGGGGGGCAGAGCGCCCTGTTGCTGTAGGCAGAGCGCCCTGTTGCTGTAGGCAGAGCACCCTGTTGCTGTAGGCAGAGCGCCCTGTTGCTGTAGGCAGAGTGCCCTGCTGCTGCAGGCAGAGCGCCCTGTTGCTGTAGGCAGAGCGCCCTGCTGCTGCAGGCAGTGCACCCTGTTGCTGCAGGCAGAGCGCCCTGTTGCTGTAGGCAGAGCGCCCTGTTGCTGTAGGCAGTGCGCCCTGCTGCTGCAGGCAGAGTGCCCTGCTGCTGCGGGCAGAGTGCCCTGCTGCTGCGGGCAGAGCGCCCTGCTGCTGCGGGCAGAGCGCCCTGTGTGATTTATGTGATCGGTTTCAAGGGTTTTTCTTCCCTTTGCAGTCTGGTTGTACATGTTAATGGCTTCTGCTCAGATTTCACTATAATGGTTGGTGCTGTCCGCCGGATCAGGCTACTCGCTGCTTATCTGAAGCCCATGTGGGCAATTCAGCTCAAGCAGCAGTGAGGACTCTAGCCCAGGCGTTTCCAACCAGGGGTGCGAGATGGCATTTCAGGGGGGTGTTCCAAAGAGTCCTATTGAGTTCAATTTGTTCACCCGTATTACTGTATTTAGTTCAATTTGCGATTCAAAAATTAGAAATTTGACTTCATCTTCAAATGTGATATTACTTTTGCAGGGGTGAAGCAGTAATCAAACATTTCCCAGGAGTGCGGGGCATATACAAGATTGGTAACACCGTCCGTAACCCCTATCTGCCACTCCCCAGACAACTACCTAACTTGACCACACTGGGTCCTACTGCCCTCTGCGAAAATATTTCACTTAAATAAATTAACTTCAAATTTTTCCTTGGAAAAGTGCAGAAGTGCCACCAGGCAGCGCTGAATGATAGTACACTGAGGCAGATCATGTGCAGAAGTGCCACCAGGCAGCGCTGAATGATAGTACACTGAGGCAGATCATGTGCAGAAGTGCCACCAGGCAGCGCTGAATGATAGTACACTGAGGCAGATCATGTGCAGAAGTGCCACCAGGCAGCGCTGAATGATAGTACACTGAGGCAGATCATGTGCAGAAGTGCCACCAGGCAGCGCTGAATGATAGTACACTGAGGCAGACATGTGCAGAAGTGCCACCAGGCAGCGCTGAATGATAGTACACTGAGGCAGATCATGTGCAGAAGTGCCACCAGGCAGCGCTGAATGATAGTACACTGAGGCAGATCATGTGCAGAAGTGCCACCAGGCAGCGCTGAATGATAGTACACTGAGGCAGATCATGTGCAGAAGTGCCACCAGGCAGCGCTGAATGATAGTACACTGAGGCAGATCATGTAACTGCCAAAATACTTGCCCGTTAAAGTACATATATAAAATCTCTCCAAATTATATACGGCTAAGACACACATCTTTACATGTAAACATTCTTAGTTGGACAGTAAAATATTTCACTCACGGTCCATTCCTGGGCGACGAGTTGTATGGTTCTCTCTCTCTTCATCTGTTAATAGTATTTAATTAGCAGTAGATACCCAGGAGGTGAGAACTGTGGGTTGTATCCTAGAGAGAGGATGGAAGGACCAATATGTAAATATGAGTCAAGTAGACTGCTCAACTTCCCTGGGGATTAATCTAAAGAAAGAACGCTCCTTTCAATATATAAAACCTTTGAGTTATTTTTTCCACCATTTTAAATTTAAAACGCATACAAATGCACAATAAAAATGTCACGAATTAACGTAGTCTTAACTAATGTAAATCAGATTTAATGATCAGGCCGGCAGTGGAGCACAGCTATGTTGGAGTGCATGAAGCGAGCACCAGTAGCGCCTGGGGAAGGCTTGGTCTGGGGTCAGGTCTCGGGGCGAAGTATCCCCGAACCATTTATGGGTAAGTATAGGCTTCACATACCCATGTCTGCACCATCAGTGGTGAAGCAAAGATATAAGAGTATTAAATGAAGAACTACAGTAGGCCTATACGAAGAAAGTGCAGCTTTCAACCAACCATTCTCATTCATATATCTGTCAAACCTGCTTGTAATATTACCCCAAGTGGCCGCCTCGATGATAGTTTGTGAGGTTCTCTCATCTACAATTTTAATACTTTTTCCACACTTTCCAAATCTAACTGTATCCATCTTGAATTCATGAAACACTGTGTGTGTGTGTGTGTGTGTGTGTGTGTGTGTGTGTGTGTGTGTGTGTGTGTGTGTGTGTGTGTGAGTGTGAGTGTGAGTGAGTGAGTGTGTGAGTGAGTGAGTGAGTGAGTGAGTGAGTGAGTGAGTGAGAGGAGTGAGAGAGAGAGAGAGAGAGAGAGAGAGAGAGAGAGAGAGAGAGAGAGAGAGATAGTGATTGCAGCGTGATCTGTCCCTCAGCCGGGAGACGATTAATAACTTCGTCTCCAGACTAATTAAGTTTATTCAGGTATACACAAATACAGTTACATACATTATCATACTTAGCAGCATATGTGTAGAGAGCCTGGAATAACCCAAAAAAGTCAGTGACTTATTTCCAATGGGGTCCTTCACTGAGGGACTGATTACCTCAAAGTCATTCTGATCTTCAACATTCTTCTCTGTATTAGACTGGTGAAGCCACTGGCTGGCGAAACGTTTCCACAAAGATACCCAAGTGTTGCACAAGTGTGTAATTCATCATCTTGTCGGGTCTCTGAGCACTGAACCATTTATCTCTATTACTGTGTGATGTAGCAGTAAAGAAGAAGTCACGTGTTCTGTAGTGTGTATCGAAGCTGGAGTCAGCTATCATAAAACCAACAATGTACTGGGCACCCCTTCAAGGTCGACTCCCAAAACAACTGGTACATTCTGCCAGCGCCAACCTTTGCTATACCATAAATACATCTGTGGTAGAGGTCGCACCCTCACTTCAAACCAGATTAGATTTTGCTAGGAAAGCTGTAAGTTTACTCTGTACCCACATATATATCCTATGGACGGTAGTACAAGAACAGGTGTTCCACATCCTGGATAAATATTTAGTTTATATTTCAACTAACAAGCAAAATTTAGGATATTTTCTTAAAATGTCTGGTCTCTCATTATACTTCAGTTGTTTACACAAGAAAGCCGCACTATATACAAACAATAAGACGAGCTTAGAAACTATATGTTCCTGATATTTTCAAAACCCTGCCAGATCATTTAACAGGAGCAAATAGTAACCAATCCTCTTAAGCAAATTAATTTCTTAATGACTCAAAAAGACAATTTAAAAAATAAAAAGGAGGGTGACACTTATACTATGAACGTAAGTCTTGTGGTGTATTCTATTCCCCAGTCTCCTCTTTGTTTCCCAGTTTTACACTACATTAAAACTAGTCATAGGACGATACCAGAGCGTCTGCAAATACCGATACCATTAAAATTAGCCTATACCCAGTGGTACCGATAGTTTGGCACACCCCTTAATCAAAACAAAATGAATCAAGAGGGAACAGTAACACAATGAAACAAGAGTAACCAAGGTGTAGGTAGCCAGCTCACAAGTGAGAGTAAAGGTACACAAAACAACGTAGTGATATGTTATAACAAAGGTTTACGCTGTTGCGCGTCTTTTTCATTCAAGAGCAAGCACAAGAAATTTAGTGCGTGCGTGTGCTGTGTGTGTGGAAGGGGGGGGATGAGGGGGCGAGAAAAACAAAGCTGTGAAGGTAAACCAGATTTACTTTGGTAATTCCAAGCCTCTCTGATGAGAATAATCATCATTCATCTATGATGAGTGGCAGACCTTAGTGTTTTGTATGGATAAACTAAGATGCTAGACGATAGCTAAGCTGGGGAGAGGAAGTCAAAGAAAAGAAATTAAGACAGGATGCTAACTTAGATATGACTGCCAGACAGATGCATCATACAAATTTATACTTACATTCGGTATACACTTATCCACTTTTAATTATATTCCTTAACAGTTGTTGATATTGTAATATTTTCTTTCAAATTTGGAAGGTCTATTCAAAGACCGAGTAGCGGGATCGATGTTCGCCTAAACCATTAACAGATGTAACAACCATTAACAGATTTAACAACCATTAACGGATGTAAGAGAGGCAACATACATACAAGTACAGATAAAAAAATATATATATATAAAACTGCAGAGAAGAAAAACAACAATATTTAATATTGAGGGTACATAAAGGTGGACGTGTGATGACTGCGCAAGCATAATGAGTGAATTCACCTTAACTAGTTTGGAAAGTTATGGAAAGTCTGAGGGAGTATAAATGTTTAGTAACTCGAGAGGGGGGACAAACTGACACTCTAGACCTACAACACACTTAACTTTAGCAATCTTGTTATCCTGAGCTCATCCACCCATACACAACACACATACATACGTCTTAGTATACAAGCTAAGTTTACTTTACCCATATCTCAGGAATTAATATATCTTTAATGCTGTGTCTAGGCGGATTACAGGCAGCAGGTTGGAAAAAATTAACCATTAAGGAAGATACCAACCTTTTGTTATTCTAGTGTGAAAAGTAAGCCTCTTAAACATATTGCACTCAGACAAGACCACAGTCCACAGTATTGGTAAGAACGTCACGTAATAAGCAATATCCTTAACTGTACTTTACATTTAGCAATGTTGATTGTTTAAAATTTTACTTATACAGAAGTTAACCCGATATGTAAGGTACATTAACTAAGCTTTATAGTTTCTTGGGTGAACAGTAAAGTAACTATAACTTAGAGAATGAACATATACTCTTTCGTACTGTCATGAACACGCAAGACGACGGGTAGATTTTACAAACTTTTACTTACAGTCATTATACACGTAGGGTTATTTTACCTTGATCGTCAATAGTTTTTATTCGTATAATATTTTCTTTCGGATTTAGGCGGCGTGATGTCAGACTAGGCTGCAGGGTCGATGATCACCGGAATTAGTATACAGGCCTCAAACCTAACGTGCGCGAACATCCCACGTACAACACATTGAAAAAAAAATTACTCCTACCAATTATGGAAGGAAAATTAAATAAATGTATAAAGAACAGCATGGTAGCAGGAGCGGCTAAAACGCAGCAGATACTAGTGAAGAAAATCAATGTAGGATGAAGAGGCTGGGTTTGTTGTGGCGTGTTTTATAGCGCGGCTCGCTACTACCTCTTCTCTCCACCCACCAACATCCTGGAGGCTCGCCTAATAAGGCATTCATCACCAAGCTACATGCCTTTGACTTACCAGCGACCAGTCTCTAGGGTAGTTCTACTTTCGTTGCCATATATCAGGCCACACATCCTGGTTGACTGGCTGATTATGCAGCAGCCATAGCCCTACATGCTCATTACAACCTTGCTGATCTGTCATCTACTACAGGAAGTGGTCTAGTTTCCACTTGAAAACGTATACACTTGTTGCAGCAATATTCTTACATGTGCTGGTGAAAGACTGAAGACTCTTGGAGCACACATGTTGACAGTTTATATCTTACATGTAACCTTACAACAAGCTAACAGTAGTAGAGTAAGTCTTGTAAAGTTTACTTCCAACCATCCTGGTAAAGGGCTCTTGATCCAAATATATGTAGCTACCCTTCTCTTACTAGGATTAAACCTGATTACCTACAATTCCTTACGAGTCTAGCGCTTTCCCCATCACAATTATACCGTAATTACAAAGTGGGCTTGAGATATACAGTTTAGCAGTACTAAGCATTTGTGAGCATCAAGGTGAGATAAAAGTTGTGTGAAGTTGACAAGATTTATCTATGCCACCCTTGCTGAAGGCTCTCACTGCCTTCCATTATAACCAACTATCACTGCACATCTCTACTCACAAATTACAGTATTACATTATTATTATGGTATTACATTATAATCACAGAATTACATTAATGTTATTACTTCATTACATTATTATTATTCTACATTACACTGGCCAACAAAGGTTTCAGACTGTAAAAAAAAAAAAAACTTTTCTAACGAATTTTGCGAAACTGAATTCAAATCTGAACTTAGTTTTGTTCCAACACGTAGTTTCTGTGAAATAGAACACCATGGTGAAGGATTCCACCAAGCTAACCATCATGGAGAAGAGATACCAGTGAAACCTGAGGATCAGTCTGATGGTGGACCAGCGCGACACTGGCGCGGGAGAGCCATACTGAACACAAAGCCTGACAAATGCTATGTAAATATGTTCGACTGTACTAAAGCAATATTTTATATGCACACACACACACATTATAATATATATATATATATATATATATATATATATATATATATATATATATATATATATATATATATATATAGGAAAGATTAATTTTGTCATTGCATGCACCACACCTATCATAGGTATTATGCAAAGATATTAAGTAAAATATATATGAAAAATATCTTAACGCGTATCTTAATCATATAATGATCTGCTTAATGACACGTTAAGAACATCTTAAAAACTGCCAATATTGAATTGTCACAAAAAACAAATTCAATTAAGTTAGATATCGTGTATGTGATAAAGCACTTGGCTTACCACAGTTCGAGTGCTGCTGCTGACACGTATTTTCAGTCAATAAGTATATATTGTCTGGTGCAGTTATCTCTGATGTTAGCACCTCTGCCAGCAGTGTTTACTGAAAGGTCTGGCATTTCAGTATTTGCTAGACTTGGCTTGCTGATACTTCGGCTTTCTCTACTGGTATTGGGTCTTGGTCAGTTTGAACTCCTGACAGTGAAGAGTTGAGTGGGTGGGTGGATAAGTAGTGGTACTGGAAGAGGAGGAAGAGGAGGAGGAGGAGGAGGAGGAGGATGGTGGCTCTATGACTGTAGGGGATGTCTGTTGGTAGTCGGGTAAGTAGGTAAGAGAGGTAGAGTGAATGGGAGAGTGGAGTGTGGGATGGGATTTTTAAGTCTAGGAGGTTGAGAGGAATATTCAATTAGTTTATTTTTAAATCAGGGAACTGACGGGCAAAATAAACAAGGGGCAATGAAACCACCATAAGTGTTCCATTCAGCAGCTGCGGCAACTTCAAGGGTTTCGTTCCAACACAGCTGGAGTTACTATTATTAGGAATTAACATCTCTCACCATGGCCTATCTCATACACAGTAAGCAATAAATTTTATGACAGTTTCCATCACATAACGGAACAAAGATTATATATGGGAAAGAAAAGAACAAGAATGGGGAAGAGGTGGAGAGAAATATAGACTATATTATATACCTAATAAAACAAACATCAATACGGAAACAATGCAGATTCACTATTGCAATGGCTTCTTCACATTTTAAAACATAATATGAACAAGAAAATATTCTTGGGAGGCGGTGGGGGATTTAGGAGGCGGTGGAGGGGACCGGATGGTGAACATTGTTCAAGAGGATCATTAATTTCCTGGGTACAGAAATTAGCTGAGAGAAGAGTGGAGAGGTAGAGTGTCTCCACACCATTATCAAGGACGCTGGGGCTGCCCCTCCATACCTCTCCTATCATCCATCCACCCAAAGATTACTTATCACATGATATCACTGCTAGTTGTTAAACATTGTAACACCGACTATATTGGTAATAAAGTCACACTCATGTTAAATGATCGCCTCTGACCTATTGTACGTCAATAACGTTCTTCGACGCATCTCCTGACTTTATATATAAAACGGGAAATGTATAGGACAGCGTAAAAAGGTTTACAATATATTGCTTATTTTTTCTTATTGGCTGACAGATCTATCGATGAGACTTAACATTTAACATCAATAAAATATATTAATTTATAATGGTTGTCGAATAAGAAAAGTCGACAAGTTCAACTCACAAGGCATACACGCAACAGTACGTCAAGACATACACGCAACAGTACGTCAAGACATACACGCAACAGTACGTCAAGACATACACGCAACACAGTACGTCAAGACATACACGCAACACAGTACGTCAAGACATACACGCAACACAGTACGTCAAGACATACACGCAACACAGTACGTCAAGACGACATACAAGGCAACACAGTACGTCAAGACATACAGCAACACAGTACGTCAAGACATACAGCAACACAGTACGTCAAGACATACACGCAACACAGTACGTCAAGACATACACGCAACACAGTACGTCAAGACATACACGCAACACAGTACGTCAAGACATACACGCAACACAGTACTTCCAATGACACAGTTACACTAACAGATGTTTAAGGATAAAAAAAATGGAGTGTATGTATCTATGCTTTAAGAAAACTTTTGATGGCGTTGTCCATTAAAGAATAATTGGGAAACTACGAAAATATTGAAAAAAATGAAAAGGAAAAATACATGAAAAACTGTTACCGAGGATGAATGTTTAAGAAGAAAAATGAAATGTTGATGAGGAAAATGTGAGCAGCGGGGAGTCACATGGCTCAATAATATTAAAAACCTGTGTTTATGCATCACTCTACAAGGATACTGTGCACAATATGAAAAAAAAAAAAACTACATTAGTTAAAAATCATCAACGATAAAACTAAGTAAATGGAACGAACGATGGATGATGGACTTTAATGTGGATAAATACTATGCAATAAAAAAGCGAGAAAGCGAAAACAGGCCGCAAAAGGAATATAAATTGTGACCAAATATATTTTATATATATATATATATATATATATATATATATATATATATATATATATATATACACACACACACACACACACATCCAAGAGTTATTAACATTAGCCGCTGGTAGACATACAAATGGAATCGTGAAAAAAATCATATATGCTACATTGGTAGTAATTTTTAAAATACTGTAGCTGTTCACAATTTATGTTAAAAATTAAAAAAAAATGCAACGGTGCGTGGTGCTTACACCTAAAACCCGGTGGATCAAGATAAAGAATCCAAAGAACTGTAGAATGACTAGAAACCCAAAATTATTGCCAGTAAATTGGTAGATAGTACACATCCAGGAAGGTAGTATCGTCCTCTCATAGAAATATGAAGCGTAGTCTGTAAACGTTTTGCACTCTTCACAGGATTGTTGTTCATTTCTGTCCAATGAGCATTTAAGATGATAGATAAATATTGCAAACTTCTACTGACATTTAATATACTGTTCTCTGTACTTTCCTTTATGTTTCTTAATAGTTGTTATCTGTGGGTTGTTGCCGTTTCAATTTATGACTGAGCCACCGGAATGATGATCCCTTCAACTTAAAAGTACTTTCTTTATGCATACCAACACGTGAGGAAACAGGAAACAAAGTAGAAGCATAAGCGGTGACTGGCTGGGTCTGCCCTCACACACACATAGTAACAAGTGTTAGTGAGGGGTGCCACTCAGCCAGGCACTGAACCCCCACAACATCTCCCACTTGGGGACTTCTTACTTTCTCTTAACACACACTCCAGCACTTGGCACGTCTTACTTTCTTGTTGCACCGTGAGTGTTGAGGGTAGTTATGATGAGCAATCCTAGAGTCCTCTTATTTTACCTCACTCCCTTGTGGTTATATTACCACCTGACTCACTACTTCAGCTATCTCCCACTAATGCTGAACAAATACCGTCAAACATGTTTTTGGCATAGTTTTTTTTATCAATTTATAAAATGTGCTTTTATTTGTCGTTGTGCATGCGCATGCTGAGCTAATGGTCGAGCAGGAGCAACATGACAGAATCACTGAACCTGCTAGTACATCAAAATTGATACAAAAACAAAATGGCATCCCCACTTTGATATATAACCAGTCTTCGCTTCGCACATAACGAAATTAATATTTACAACACCCCGCTGCTAGATATTACCCTCACGTAAATGTATTTTTAATATTGGCGGTTAATTTATATATCTGCTAATTTAAATATCTGCTAAGATTGCTGAAATATAGACGCATAAATATGCTTTAGAAAATGTTGTATTCAGAGGATAAGTTAAAACAAATGAAGACTGGTGATGTGAGTGACCCGGCCACCTGCGACTTCTGGAGCTACACGAGAAGATGAGCCTCTACACTCCACCACATCCGCTACTGGGCAATTATAAAGCTGGGTTAGGAGAATAACTCTTAAGTTATCCTGCCAGTTGAACCAGAATGAACTTTGTGAAACATGCACCACACAGCCACCTCAATGGAGAAACCCACAACTCAACTCTGCGGCGAGGTCTTCAGGACAACAGCAATATATACTAAAGGCAGATCTTACAGTCCACATCGTGACCTATCAAGAGAGAGTCTGGATGTGGCTCCCTCTACTTCTGTGTACACAGCTGATGCAAGAATACAGAAGCAAAAGTCTCTCTCCCTGCACACTCCCTCTGGTCACATTGATATAAAATATAATCAGGCAGCTTGGTAAAAGACTGTTTCGAGGTTGAAAATTCTCTCAGATATTCAAATGGGGTAATAGTAGTTTCAGCAATCTACATAATAATGGTTCCAGGAATCATCAATACATAGACTGACAAATACAGGGCAGTGCAGGTATCTGTATACTTCATGTAGGTAGAAGTTTATTGTCTTGTCTTACAAACTGAGGGCCAGGAAAGACCAGGTATGATGCCAGAGTGCAAAACATTTAACAGATTTCTGTTTCACACACTTCTTCAGGAAGGAAGTACCTCCCTCCCTGGATGGTTACTGCCTAAACACCTATAGTACTACTTTTTCTTTAGATATACAAAAAGTATCAGTGTCAAAGATTTTAATCTACATAAAACCCCAGCTACACTAAAAGCTTCACGGCATCCTGACTCTTTACCTTCAAGTCACTCACCTCCTTCACTCACTCTTATTCAGTCACAGTGGGTGGCACGTTATCACCTCCCTCACTCACTCTTATTCAGTCACAGTGGGTGGCACGTTATCACCTCCCTCACTCACTCTTATTCAGTCACAGTGGGTGGCACGTTATCACTCCTACTCATCTTATTCAGTCACAGTGGGTGGCACGTTATCACCTCCCTCACTCACTCTTATTCAGTCACAGTGGGTGGCACGTTATCAGAGTAATTGTTCCACCTCATAAATGTCTGACCTCTTAAGAGTTCATTTACCTGCTCTTGCAGCGTTAATACCAAATTACGGTTAATTAATGCCGGATTTAGCTGATCATAATCTGAAATATCTTCACTTATGGCTTCAGCCTTAAACTGTACTTAAATGTACGTAATCACATACGATGTCTTAATGCACCAATTATCATCACATGTTGAAGACTTCCATCAGGTTATTTTTCCTTGATGAATGAATTAAAAACTCTGGCCATGATGAGTCTCTGACCTGACCTTACACTTATCTTCTCGTCCACGGACAAAAACTCCTGCAAACTTCCAGCAAACTCTGTGCACACGCTTGACGAGTCCCGCGATTCTTCTACATGTGAAGACTTCTGGGAATCTTAAGGAACGCGCCAGTTCCCCCAGTCTTCTAATATGTTATTTTTCCCCTATAATCTACCTTGTCCAGAATTACTATCGCATTTACTGTGTTATCGTAAGGTGAAGTCCAGGATCTTTCCTTAATTCATGGTATAACTTAACAAATCTTTGATGACAATTGTATTGTAAAGGCCAGACCTTTGCTCAGACCTTTACAACCTCTACAGACCTTCACAACGATAATTATGGACAAGGCAGATTATAGGGGGGAAAATAAACATGATATTTAGGAGACAGGGGAAACTCTCGCGCCTCTTCAGAAAAGGCACAGATGTTTCGCTTAATAATCGCGCCTTTTCAGGTCTTCATACACTTGTTCAAGGTTTCAAAGCCTTGAAGAAAGCACTCTCTCCAAGCGAAACGTTCTCTCAAAGGTAGAATGAAAAAAATGGAAAGAAACAGATAACGAGGTTAGGGAGAAAAAAGTAATAGTAAGTGGAAGAACGAATGGTTCCATAAAAAAGGAGGATAGTGAAGGAAAAGGATAACTGAAAGAGCAGGAAGTTGAGAGAGAGAGAGAGAGAGAGAGAGAGAGAGAGAGAGAGAGAGAGACGGAGAGAGAGAGAGAAGACGAGAGAAAGAGAGAGAGAAAAGAGAGAGAGAGAGAGAAAAAAGAGGAGAAAGAGAGAAAAGAAGGAGAAAGAAAGAAGAAGAGAGAAGAGAGAAAGGAGAAAGAAGAAAGAGAGAGAGAAGAGAGAAGGAGAGAGAGAGAGAGAGAGAGAGAGAGAGAGAGAGAGAGAGAGAGAGAGAGAGAGAGAGAGAGAGAGAGAGAGAGAGACAAGAGGGAAACAACCAGCAAATATTATCCATCACAGACACTCATTTCTTTATTACTCTCAATTAATGAAGCAAGGAGTCGAGTACAGTGCTACACCTGCAGCTATAATTCAGCGTTATAACTATGTGGGTGTGTTATTACCGAGCATGACACCGTCATTACCGAGCATGACACCGTCATTACCGAGCATGACACCGTCATTACCGAGCATGACACCGTCATTACCGAGCATGACACCGTCATTACCGAGCATGACACCGTCATTACCGAGCATGACACCGTCATTACCGAGCATGACACCGTCATTACAAAGAATGACACCGTCATTACATCCCAATCATATAAAACAGTAGGTTATTATTGAGCAACTTAATGTGGTACAGAGAGTTCACCATATTGTTCCGTTAGATAAAAGGACAGAAGTGCAACTAATATGACATTCTGAGGCAACGTTTCGCTCTCCATGAGCACTGTCAAGCTCCTGGAGAGCGAAACGGTGCCACAATAAAATGTCATATTAGTTGCACCTGTGTCCTTTTACCTAACATATTGTGGGTAATTCTAGCAACATTCATGTAATGTTTCGTATTAAGACTTGTGTTTATTACCGAGGCGATCCTGTTGGTTAATTGAGGCACACTTACTGTTTAAACACTTATTATACACTTAAATTCAAGTGTTTCCGTGGGCTTGGTCAAGACTTAGTCACGACACTACACATGAACCGGATGTGAAACACCATTATATAACCCAAGTCAGAATATAAATATAATGAATGCTAAGTTGGTTACGTAAACATCTTCTGTAAGTTCTCTCTCCTTTAAATTCCTAAACTTTGAGGGAAATATAGTATCTAATTTTTATATGCGTCGAGACCTAATAATAATAATAATAATAATAATAATAATAATAATAATAAATAATAATAATAATAATAATAATAATAATAATAGACAAATCTGGAACAGATTAAAACATCATAATGGCCAGCATAGAGCCAGTACGACATTCAGATTACTGGGAACGTAACGAAGTCCAAAATATGCACTGACAAGAGCGTATGAGAGAAGATACATGATAATATATGAGAGTATATATCACCCTAAGTTTTAAAAGGCCAGCGGAAGGCCTCGGTCAGATGACTGAAAGCTCCAGCAGCGATTATCATATGACTAAGACCCGCGTCAGGAAACACTTGTCCTGTTTCCTGACGAATCTTAACTAACCTAACCTAACGAGAGTATGTGGACAGTACCTGGGAGGTCTGATCCCAAATCTGCACATTTCCATAACTTACTGGAGTAAGAGATATGGAAGAATATACAGAATAAACCAAGTGACAAGGAGGGGCTCCATGGACACAATAAGAGAACAATGTATCAACATCCGTGGCCCCAGACTATTCAACATCTTACGAGAAATCACAAACTGCTGAAACAAGTGTAGAAGTCTTTAATAGGAAACTAGACAATTTCGTTTGCCAAGTGCCGGATCGACCAGGCTGTGACTGATACGTGGGCCAGTGGGCTGGCAGCAGCAACAACCTAGTCGACCAGGCAAGCATCAGACAAGCCAAAGCTTCAAGAGTAGGAAAACTATCGAAACCCATCAAAGGCAAAGGGTATAGCCAGACGCAATAGAAAACAAGTCACTATATTATACGATGTTTCGCCCAGGACTGACCTTTATTAACACTGAACCTTTACAATATAGAAGACTTGAAATCATGATGTTAAACAAGTACAAGGATTTTTGCAGAGTTAAGACACAAGTGGAGAATAAGCTTGAGTGGCCACGTTACAACGCTGAGACCTTTGTAACAATCAAGTCTGGTGGTACTTTATCAAGTTTCCAAAAAACGTATAAATATGTTTGCTAAATTCAAAGAAATTACTTTAAATTAAGAGTGAAACTGAGTATTAGGCAGGTGTGTGTGTTGAGAGAGAGAGAGAGAGAGAGAGAGAGAGAGAGAGAGAGAGAGAGAGAGAGAGAGAGAGAGAGAAAATGAGAATGAGAGAGAATGAGAAAGAGAGAAAGAGAATGAGAGAGAGAGAATGAGAGAAATGAGAGGAATGAGAATAAGAAAGAGAGAAATGAGAATAAGAAAGAATGAGAGAATACATCAGCAGTGAGAGGTAGTGTTGAGCCAGGATACAACAAGCGTGCTCCCTTCGTGTACTTTATTCAGCCTCACACAAACTTGCCACATCACTCTTATGACTTAGATAATCAGCTCAGATAAAAGAAAAAATCGTGCCAACTTTAGAGTCAGATGCGACTAGAACAAGTGGCGGTTGCTGTGTGTGCTAGTTGTTGGTGATACACTAGGGACATCAAGGGCTTAGGTCCCAAATCTGCACATGCCATAACAACACTTTGGAGTCAGAGATAGGGAGGAAGTGTAATAAACCCGTGAGGATTGCAGTTGCGGTGGGGAACTAAGGGACATTATCAACTGCCGGGGTCCCAGACTTTCACATTTTCCATATAGAAACATACTGGAACAGTGTAGAGCTTAAGAATAAACTATAAGTTAAGAGATCAACCAGGCTAGTGATGGATATGTGGGGCAGATGGTAGCACAAAGCGGTGACCAGGCAAGCAAGACATCCGGCTGGCCGGTCAGAGTAATTCTCTCAACATCTTACAAAGTATATCAAGATATGACTAGTTCTGGGGGGATAGCTAGGGGATTATATAGGGTCCTGGTCTAGTTATAAACTATACGTATAGTTCTTTATCCTGGGTTGAGATAAGACCATGTCTCTGATGCATTGTATAAATTGAAGCAGCAGGCCTCCTGGCAGCAATTACATGGTTGGGGAGACCGGAGTGGCGATGAGGGGCCATCAACTAAATATACGTCACGTGCAGATACTTAAATTTGGTAATATCAAAGTATTTGATGATTAGTTGCTTAAAGTGTATAGTATGGCATTATTGTGGGTCTGTGCTAGTTCCATATATATATGTAAATTTTTCCTTAATGCCTGATTGTGTTTTGGTATAATAGCACACAATAGTACCTCTGACTTACATTTACTATAAGTATAACAGTCATTGGAATACTTTATTTTACATGTTTTGGCAGGGAAGGTCCTCTCAAACATCAATAATATATATATATATTAATTTATATTATATATTATATTAATTTTATAAACAAACTATATATCCATTATTTTGGTTTATATATATAGATTACTGAAATTTTTCATGATGACTAAATACTGATGTATTTATGTTTAATAAAATTGTAAGAGCATCCAATTCTTATTGGTATACTCACTGCTACCTTCCCTGTGTACCTTCTGAAGGTACATCATGTCTTGTGACTTGTCATTGTGGGCGAAGTTGTCAAACAAGATGACATAAATTTAGTGTATATTATATATAAAATGATATCTTACTAGGAATATATATAATGGATATTATATAGCAATTATGAGTGTAATAGTTAAGATCTATGTAAACTTTAATTTAGTGACGAAACATTATACTTCGCAACTTCTACTTATTTGTTGTTTTTATCAATACACTCTAGTATACTTGTGTAGCTGGTGCCAACTGGTCACTTGGTCTGTGTGGGCGAAACTGGACATCACGGGCTGACTGCAGTGCCAACATGGTTTATACTTGCGCTAGTGCAGTGACAACACTGGACTCTACTAGGTGATGACTGCAGTAACATTGAATGGTTATCTGATAACACTGGACTCACTTGTGCTGAGCTGGTCCAAGGACACTGTCTAGCTCAGTACCAAATGACTCACTTGTGTGACGATCCAACATGATCACTTGTGCTGAGCTGCATTGCCAACCTGATCATTGGTGTGAGCTGCAGTGCCAATACTGGAGTTCACTTGGTGCTGAGCTGCAGTGCCAACACTGGACTCACTTGGTGCTGAGCTGCAGTGCCAACACTGGACTCACTTGGTGCTGAGCTGCAGTGCCAACACTGGACTCACTTGGTGCTGAGCTGCAGTGCCAACACTGGACTCACTTGGTGCTGAGCTGCAGTGCCAACACTGGACTCACTTGGTGCTGAGCTGCAGTGCCAACACTGGACTCACTTGGTGCTGAGCTGCAGTGCCAACACTGGACTCACTTGGTGCTGAGCTGCAGTGCCAACACTGGACTCACTTGGTGCTGAGCTGCAGTGCCAACACTGGACTCACTTGGTGCTGAGCTGCAGTGCCAACACTGGACTCACTTGGTGCTGAGCTGCAGTGCCAACACTGGACTCACTTGGTGCTGAGCTGCAGTGCCAACACTGGACTCACTTGGTGCTGAGCTGCGTGCCAACACTGGACTCACTTGGTGCTGAGCTGGAGTGCCAACACTGGACTCACTTGGTGCTGAGCTGGCAGTGCCAACACTGGACTCACTTGGTGCTGAGCTGGAGTGCCAACACTGGACTCACTTGGTGCTGAGCTGCGTGCCAACACTGGACTCACTTGGTGCTGAGCTGAGTGCCAACACTGGACTCACTTGGTGCTGAGCGGGCAGTGCCAACACTGGACTCACTTGGTGCTGAGCTGCAGTGCCAACACTGGACTCACTTGGTGCTGAGCTGCAGTGCCAACACTGGACTCACTTGGTGCTGAGCTGGGCTGCCAACACTGGACTCACTTGGTGCTGAGCTGGAGTGCCAACACTGGACTCACTTGGTGCTGAGCTGGGCTGCCAACACTGGACTCACTTGGTGCTGAGCTGGGTGCCAACACTGGACTCACTTGGTGCTGAGCTGGGCTGCCAACACTGGACTCACTTGGTGCTGAGCTGGGCTGCCAACACTGGACTCACTTGGTGCTGAGCTGGAGTGCCAACACTGGACTCACTTGGTGCTGAGCTGGAGTGCCAACACTGGACTCACTTGGTGCTGAGCTGGGCTGCCAACACTGGACTCACTTGGCGCTGAGCTGGGCTGCCAACACTGGACTCACTTGGTGCTGAGCTGGGCTGCCAACACTGGACTCACTTGGTGCTGAGCTGGGCTGCCAACACTGGACTCACTTGGTGCTGAGCTGGGCTGCCAACACTGGACTCACTTGGTGCTGAGCTGGGCTGCCAACACTGGACTCACTTGGTGCTGAGCTGGAGTGCCAACACTGGACTCACTTGGTGCTGAGCTGCAGTGCCAACACTGGACTCACTTGGTGCTGAGCTGCAGTGCCAACACTGGACTCACTTGGTGCTGAGCTGCAGTGCCAACACTGGACTCACTTGGTGCTGAGCTGGGCTGCCAACACTGGACTCACTTGGTGCTGAGCTGGGCTGCCAACACTGGACTCACTTGGTGTTGAGCTGGAGTGCCAACACTGGACTCGCTTGGTGCTGAGCTGAAGTGCCAACACTGGACTCACTTGGTGCTGAGCTGGAGTGCCAACACTGGACTCACTTGGTGCTGAGCTGGAGTGCCAACACTGGACTCACTTGGTGCTGAGCTGGAGTGCCAACACTGGACTCGCTTGGTGCTGAGCTGGAGTGCCAACACTGGACTCGCTTGGTGCTGAGCTGGAGTACCAACACTGGACTCGCTTGGTGCTGAGCTGGAGTGCCAACACTGGACTCGCTTGGTGCTGAGCTGGAATGCCAACACTGGACTCGCTTGGTGCTGAGCTGGAGTGCCAACACTGGACTCGCTTGGTGCTGAGCTGGAGTGCCAACACTGGACTCGCTTGGTGCTGAGCTGGGCTGCCAACACTGGACTCGCTTGGTGCTGAGCTGGAGTGCCAACACTGGACTCACTTGGTACCGAGCTGGGCTGGAGTGCCAACACTGGCACTAGGTTCTTCAATCATAACAGACACTTCCACACTCTCAACTGTTCATACACTGCTGTGGCTCTCACAATAAGCCACAAATATTCAACTTTTACTTATTATCGATTATATCACATTAAACTAGCATACATTAACGCCAGGAAGCTATACTTCTAGAAATAGTCAGTTATACCTGGATAAGCTCTGGAAGGTCAGGACAAATACACAAAACATCAGCGTAATCACAATTAAGTGTTGATATTGATGAAGATGTAAAGTAAGAATGACTTAAGTGAAGTTCACCAGCCATACATTTCCCGCCTAACAATGCTAAATTAAAACCAGGTAGCGACTTGCGTCTGACATATCGGGTCGTGTTGTGATGCTGTCTGCGAGCATTTTCTCATGCACTATTATAATTTTGGAGTATGCTAACACCAACAAACTGAATGATCACGCAGTCAACATCTCCCCCGTCAAAAAAAAAAAAGAAAAAAAACTGGCTTGGGACCGGAAAGAGATGATAACCTCAGAATCAAGAGGATGCAGAAGACCTGTAGGTATAAACATGTGGATGATACTACTAACCTGCTGGTGTAAACATGTGGGCGATATTACAAACCTGCTGATATAAACATGTGTGATGCTACTTACCTATTTTTGATATAAACATGTGATTGTGCTCATCACCTGCAGATACAAACAAGTGGAAAGGATACTACACTACATAACTGCAGGTATAAACATGTGTGAGGGGATACTATACAACTGCAGTTAACACGTGGGAGGGGATACTACACTACACAACTGCAGTTAACATGTGGGAGAGGATACTACATAACTGCAGTTAACATGTGGGAGGGGATACTACACTACACAACTGCAGTTAACATGTGGGAGGGATACTACACTACACAACTGCAGTTAACACGTGGGAGGGATACTACACAACTGCAGTTAACACGTGGGAGGGATACTACACAACTGCAGTTAACATATGGGAAGGGATACTACACAACTGCAATTAACACGTGGGAGGGATACTAACTACACAACTGCAGTTAACACGTGGGAGGGATAATACACTACATAACTGCAGTTAACACGTGGGAGGGGATACTACACTACACAACTGCAGTTAACATGTGGGAGGGGATACTACATAACTGCAGTTAACACGTGGGAGGGGATACTACACTACACAACTGCAGTTAACACGTGGGAGGGGATACTACACTACACAACTGCAGTTAACATGTAGGAGGGGATACTACATAACTGCAGTTAACACGTGGGAGGGGATATTACACTATACATGGGAGGGATACTACACTACACAACTGCAGTTAACACGTGGGAGGGATACTACACTAAAATGCAGTCAACATGTGGGAGGGATACTACACTCAACTGCAGTTAACACGTGGGAGGGGGTACTACACTACACAACTGCAGTAACATGTGGGAGGGGATACTTACACAACTGCAGTTAACAGTGGGAGGGGATACTACATAACAACTGCAGTTAACACGTGGGAGGGATACTACACTACACAACTGCAGTTAACACGTGGGAGGGATACTACACTACACAACTGCAGTTAACATGTGGGAGGGGATACTACATAACTGCAGTTAACACGTGGGAGGGGATACTACACTACACAACTGCAGTTAACATGTGGGAGGGATACTACATAACTGCAGTTAACACGTGGGAGGGGATACTACACTACACAACTGCAGTTAACACGGGAGGGATACTACACAACTGCAGTTAACACGTGGGAGGGGATACTACACTACACAACTGCAGTTAACACGTGGGAGGGGATACTACACTACACAACTGCAGTTAACACGTGGGAGGGGATACTACACTACACAACTGCAGTTAACATGTGGGAGGGGATACTACATAACTGCAGTTAACATGTGGGAGGGGATACTACACTACACAACTGCAGTTAACACGTGGGAGGGATACTACACAACTGCAGTTAACACGTGGGAGGGATACTACACTACACAACTGCAGTTAACATGTGGGAGGGGATACTACATAACTGCAGTTAACACGTGGGAGGGGATACTACACTACACAACTGCAGTTAACATGTGGGAGGGGATACTACACTACACAACTGCAGTTAACATGTGGGAGAGGATACTACATAACTGCAGTTAACATGTGGGAGGGATACTACACTACACAACTGCAGTTAACATGTGGGAGGGATACTACATAACTGCAGTTAACATGTGGGAGGGATACTACACTACACAACTGCAGTTAACATGTGGGAGGGGATACTACACAACTGCAGCTAACTGTGGGAGGGATACTGCTGGGAATGTGGGAGGGAATACTTACCACTGCTACAGAAACTTCACATTTTACTCACCTGAAAATAAAAACAAGAAACACACATTAACACTAAATGTTTTCCTATTAATAACTGATAAACATTAAATTTATGCAGGAACTCAAACATTGCTATATCAATTTTTCATGTTAATAACATCTGACGGAGTGAATGTTATGTTACATGCAACAATGTGGAGCGAATGTTGTCACAGGGTACAATGTGGAGTGAATGTTGTCACAGGGTACAATGTGGAGTGAATGTTGTCACAGGGTACAATGTGGAGTGAATGTTGTCACAAGGAACAATGTGGAGTGAATGTTGTCACAAGGAACAATGTGGAGTGAATGTTGTCACAAGGAACAATGTGGAGTGAATGTTGTCACAAGGAACAATGTGGAGTGAATTGTCACAAGGAACAATGTGGAGTGAATGTTGTCACAAGGAACAATGTGGAGTGAATGTTGTCACAAGGAACAATGTGGAGTGAATGTCATGTCACAATAACAATTTGAGGAGTGAATGTTTGTTACAGGGACAATGTGATGAATTACACATGGAACATGTTGGGAGTGAAGGTCGACAATGGAACTGTGGAGGAATGTGGTCACATCTACCCTTGACAGTGATTATTACACACAATGCACAGCATACCACACAGAAATTTACGACTATAATAATCACAATGGAACATGTACAGCAATTCCACCCCGCCACCACATACATACACACACATGCGACAGATGACCAACACAAGCAGCGGCAGCACTCATTAACATCACACAACATCAACAATGCACAGCAACCAGCAACACCAGAATACACATGCTGGAAGGAGGAAACAGGCAAAGCGGCAGCATGGAGATATAAAAGAGGGGAGATAAGCGCACAAAGAACAGGAAACTGAGAACAGGGAATGAGGACATTAGGAAAGGAAGGAAAAAGGAAAGGACAGAAAGATAAGGGAGATATAATACATGGAAGGACATGAGGTGCAAATTGGTAAACTGAGTGCGACGAATACTGAAGCACTTGGAAAAACCTGAATAGAAAATTAAAAATTATTAAGAAAAACAGCAAGGAAATTAAAAGCAATAAATTTAGATTGAAATAAATAGGAAACATGGTTGACAAGCACTTGGAGGTGCTCCATGCTTTTTAGAGACTTGGTTTAAAACATGATGCATGCACTCGGACTTGCGTAGTACATCATTAGCTCTTGGAAATTAGCTAAAAATAAATTAACCGTTGTTTGAAAAGTTCAAATTAAAAAATCTCACAGAAATGAATTAAGAAGCGATAAAATTCGAATCAATGAAAATGAGGTAAAGTGACTGGTTTGGCAATTGCAGTGAGTAGAAGGAAGCAAAAGCATCCCCAAGGACATTTTAAAGATTAGAGAACTATGGGTACTAAGAATGATCGAAATTCCTTGACGGAAGGGAGTGGGGGACGGTCATGAGACGGTCCCCGCTACACACTCTTAGCTGTTCTTGGGAGAATTAGTATAAAAGAATAGTGTTACCACGGTTTGCGTCTGTTGTGTTTTATTATCAGAGTTCAAGATGTTAAAGGAAGTATCTCAAGGAAGAAAATAAGAAAGCGAAAACATTCGTTAACATACGAATGAAAATGAGAGTAAAGTGATTGGTGACTGAAGTGAAGCAGATTAGTAACAGCAGTGAGTAGAAGATAGCAATGAAGCATCAAGGAACATTCCTTGAAAGGGGGATTAGAGAGTAGTGAAAATAGAGGATAACAATGAATGATCAAGAAACTTCCCTTGACGGAAGGGGGAAGGGTGAGGGAGACGAGTAACAATGAAGACAGATACTGCTGCACACAAGACTAAGACCTACACTCAGTTACATAAATGTTGTAGTCACCTTTTAAACAATGTTCTCGAAAGTATGAATGAATTGCTAACAAATGTGAAACATTTGGTTTATAAAAACCAAAGGTGGTACAGGACCTGTGTAGTGGAATACAGGTATAACTGAATTGCAGATAGTGGTACAGAGGTGGGCTAGTGGTAAGCTGCAGCTGTATGTACATCAGAAGGTGAGAACAAGTGTACGAGTGGGTGAGTCAAGTAATACATGGGATCAGGGTTGAGTACACCTGCACTAACGTTAGGTAGGAACAATGCCAACAAGGCTGATAGTACTTGTGTTGGTCTAGTCTTGCTTTCACCACCACTTCCCGCATCACTAAATATAAACAATCCTGAAGAAATCAAGACATATGCAACATCTGGGTATCTTTATTGTAGACGTTTCGCCATCCAGTGGCTTTATTAATACAAATTCCAGGATTATATACAGAAGATGAGGGAATCAGTCCCTCAGCCTAGGAGTTGGTGCACAGGGCACCGTAGTCGTGGAAGTTCTGGAGCAGACGCAAGGAGCCTGGCGCTTATATACTAACGTCAGGTGGAAAGGGGACGTGTAGCAGACGAGGGCATAGTCACTGGTAGGCGGGATTCCCCAGTGGAAGTAGGTCCTACCCAAAGAGATGGGTTAGTTGTATTAGTAGTTGTCGTAGCCGTGGAGAAGGTTATGTACATGTCCTCAGAATCAAGATTCCATGATGTTGCAGTGTCTGACAAGTTGTAGAAGAATTGTATACAATACCGACAAGATGAAATTAAGACATGTGCAACATCTGGGTAACTGCTACACGCCCCCTTTCCGCCTGACGTTAGTACGTAAGCGCCAGGTTCCTTGCCTCTACTCCAGAACTTCCACGACTACGGTGCCCTGTGCACCAACTCCTAGGCTGAGGGACTGATTACCTCATCTTCTGTATCTAGTTCTACTGTCTCCAGTTATGTCCTGGAATTTGTATTGATAAAGCCACTGGATGGCGAAACGTCTCAATAAAGATACCCAGATGTTGCACATATGTCTTAATTTCATCTTGTCGGTATTGTATACCATTCTTGTACATAATCTTGCCATTAGAGTTAAGCATCAACAGTAGTTTTCATGGGAAGGTGCTAAACTAAGTCACAGCGCCATGGAGAAGGGCATCAACAAACCCTTAGCTGTCTTCAAGAGGGAATTCTACAAATTCCTCAAATCAGTTTTTGATCAGCCGGGCTGTGGTGCATACGTTGGACTCCAGGCGGCGGGTACCAACAGCCTGACTGATCAAGCCAGCAACCACGTGGCCTGCTCTGGGACGGGGCCACGGGGGGGGGGAAGTGACCTCTGGAAGCGACTACAGGTGACCTACAGGAGACACTAAACTACGTCGCTGTCAGCGCCTTAAAGAATGGGAAGGGAGAAGGGTATTAAGGTTTGAATCGAGGAAGGGTAAGGTAGTTCCATCTCCTTAGATCAAGAGCCCTTTGCTTGCATCAAGGAACCCCCCCCCCCATGATGTTCTGAAAGGCAGGTAGGCTCATTTCAATTTCATTAAGTTTATACTAGGCAGGTTCGCCTCTCTCACAGCCATGTGCCTGACCAGTCTATCTTGGAAGCTGCCCACACCAGTACTGCTCCCACCAAGCCATGTAACTCAACTTGATAAAGCCTAATACAATATGGCTTTATTACATGAAGAGTGAAGACTCTAGATGATCAAACATGATGTAACTTATTACCACGAGGACTTCACTGATGCAGGAAGACTGAACCTGGAGCGGGAGGAGACAATTCAACAGGTCCTCCCGGGAAAGGAGAAAGTGCGCGTGCGCGCATCTGCACCTTATTTCTACCCCCTTCATCTTTCAGATGAAGGAATAAAACCTCCACAGTACAGCTTGGGTTTATTGATAACCTAGAGAGAGGAGAATGAAGCAGGCCTGATGGCAACTCCGGCACATTTGAATGTTCAGCACACGTAGAAGGAATATTAGACTCGTCTATGACGTCAGTGTGGGTAAGGTTTAAAACGATTATGTTAGGGAAGGTAGGTAAATGAGGAATCAGACTGACAAACTGATACACACATACATAATTACATACATATATATATATAATATATATTATATATATATATATTATATATATATATAATATATATATATATATATATATATATATAATAATTATAATTACGCATGTCGTGCCGAATAGGTAAAACTTGCTATTTTGGCTTAAACAGCAACGCTCTTCTTGCTGAATAAGGCAAGCGAAAATTTATGTATGCAATAATTTCGCAAAAATAATTGTGAACCTAAAGAAAAAAAAATCAATGTTTATCATTAAATTATTGTAAACTAATCTAAAATATATTTAGTTGGATTAGACTAAATTAAATTGCGCTTGTTATAATAAGGTTAACTTTTTAAGGTTCTTTTGGTATAAAATTATTAATTTTTACATTAACATAAACGAAAAAAGTATCTTTAAATGTATAAGCTAAAATTTTTAACAGGACTTAATTTTAAACGAGTTCTTGCTAAATGACCAATTTTACCTATTTGGCACATTACACACACACACACACACACACACACACACACACACACACATCCACTCGCACATTTATCTTCCTCTCCGCAACTTATCCTTGTATGACACAAGGTATGGTGATACCGACAAGATGTGGAAAAAAAAAGATACTTATGTACAGTTCAGAACATTTATTAGAGGGCACGTTTCGCCACGAGTGGCTTCTTTAGTCCTAATACAGAGATACATAAGAACCAGTATATATAGTAGCAAGTGTCAGGTGGTAAGGTGCGAGAGCGTAGAAGTTGCTGCTAGTACTACACTCGTGCAGCAGTAGCAGTTGCTGCTACTACTACACTCGTGCAGCAGTAGCAGTTGCTGCTACTACTACACTCGTGCAGCAGTAGCAGTTGCTGCTGCTACTACTACACTCGTGCAGCAGTAGCAGTTGCTGCTACTACTACACTCGTGCAGCAGTAGCAGTTGCTGCTGCTACTACTACACTCGTGCAGCAGTAGCAGTTGCTGCTACTACTACACTCGTGCAGCAGTAGCAGTTGCTGCTGCTACTACTACACTCGTGCAGCAGTAGCAGTTGCTGCTACTACTACACTCGTGCAGCAGTAGCAGTTGCTGCTGCACTACTACACTCGTGCAGCAGTAGCAGTTGCTGCTACTACTACACTCGTGCAGCAGTAGCAGTTGCTGCTGCTACTACTACACTCGTGCAGCAGTAGCAGTTGCTGCTGCTACTACTACACTCGTGCAGCAGTAGCAGTTGCTGCTGCTACTACTACACTCGTGCAGCAGTAGCAGTTGCTGCTACTACTACACTCGTGCAGCAGTAGCAGTTGCTGCTGCTACTACTACACTCGTGCAGCAGTAGCAGTTGCTGCTACTACTACACTCGTGCAGCAGTAGCAGTTGCTGCTGCTACTACTACACTCGTGCAGCAGTAGCAGTTGCTGCTGCTACTACTACACTCGTGCAGCAGTAGCAGTTGCTGCTGCTACTACTACACTCGTGCAGCAGTAGCAGTTGCTGCTACTACTACACTCGTGCAGCAGTAGCAGTTGCTGCTGCTACTACTACACTCGTGCAGCAGTAGCAGTTGCTGCTACTACTACACTCGTGCAGCAGTAGCAGTTGCTGCTGCTACTACTACACTCGTGCAGCAGTAGCAGTTGCTGCTACTACTACACTCGTGCAGCAGTAGCAGTTGCTGCTGCTACTACTACACTCGTGCAGCAGTAGCAGTTGCTGCTACTACTACACTCGTGCAGCAGTAGCAGTTGCTGCTGCTACTACTACACTCGTGCAGCAGTAGCAGTTGCTGCTACTACTACACTCGTGCAGCAGTAGCAGTTGCTGCTGCTACTACTACACTCGTGCAGCAGTAGCAGTTGCTGCTACTACTACACTCGTGCAGCAGTAGCAGTTGCTGCTGCTACTACTACACTCGTGCAGCAGTAGCAGTTGCTGCTACTACTACACTCGTGCAGCAGTAGCAGTTGCTGCTGCTACTACTACACTCGTGCAGCAGTAGCAGTTGCTGCTACTACTACACTCGTGCAGCAGTAGCAGTTGCTGCTACTACTACACTCGTGCAGCAGTAGCAGTTGCTGCTGCTACTACTACACTCGTGCAGCTTACCACCTGAGTCTTCCTACTATACATACTTGTTCTTATGCATCTCTGTATTAGGACAGAATAAGACACTCGTGGCAAAACATTTCCTATAATGTCCTAAACTAAGTTCATTTAGAGGTACACATAAATAGTTACACAACTTATCATGCACAGTAACATGTGTGTATTACCCAGGATACCCCGAAAGTAAGTCAGTGACATTTCCATTGGGGAGTCCTTGTACATAAGTGTCTTTTTCTTGTCCTTAAATGTTCCCATCGAAACTTTAATTAACGTGTATGCTTGATAAATAGGGAATTCCTCCTGTTGTAGTCTTCCGTTGTAACAAATAGGAAGGCGGTTTTGGGCATATAAACAGATTTCTGCCTAATCTATGCTTGTACAAAAAAAAAATGTAAAGTAGGCTAGGCTAATGAAAATTAAACAATATGTACGTGTAGTTAACCAACAATAACAAAATAAATGGGCACCCTGTGGCAGGGTGGGCCAAACTGTGGCCCCTTAGAGCGGTGGTATCCCCACGCACGCTGTTTAGTTGGAGGAGAGCTGCTCTCTGATATGAACAACCAACTAGCTACATCCGTCCCATCCCCCCTCCCGCTAGTGCCAACCCCCCCCCCCGTCTCTCAGCTCAGGCTGACACATTTCATTACTTCATGTATGAAACCCATCCTCTGTGACGGAATATGAAAGGGTAACAGCTTATTTTTGTTCCCACATAATTATCATTTGCAATGGGTTATTCACACCACTGAGCACGTACAAGTCAGGCCAAGCCTTGTGCAATTTCATTAAAAACTTCATTACGCTGCGTCATCCGGTCGCCCAGCTGTTTAAAGATATCTTGGGGGAAGAAACTTACCCAAATAAGTTTAAAAATGTTGCACATGTCTAATTTGTGTGTGTCGGTGTTATATACCTCGTATAATGCAGCGAAAATCCAACAAAAATAACACTAAAAATATCGGCTTAACACATTCCTGGTATTTCAGGCTATTACATATACTCTGACTAATGCCGGCACATTCCAGGAATCCTTCAGGAATAAATGTCCAATTTCCCAAAAACTGTCAAATTACAAAGAAAAATATTAGGGACTAGATACATGGAGAAAGTATTCTGTAATGGGGACAGGGAGGTTAAAGCCTTTCCTCAGCGGTGATATAGATGGATCTAATTAACATAAGGAGGAACACTGCAGTAGGCCTCTTGGCCCATACTAGGCAGGACCCTCACAAATCCAACCCACTAACAGAATAAACGCTGAAGAAGTGGTATGGTGATACCGACCGATACCATTTTAGCATTTCAGAAACTTTGGCCAGGATGATTTTACTTATACAGGAGACATCTGATGAGCCCCATCCATACCCGTCAGTTTCAGCCAGTGATGTCTCAATATTACAAGACCAATTTTGCTTCTCCTGGCCTCTCCCAACTATGTGTCCTGTGCTTTTAGTTCTCTGTGTATTAGCATCGAGAAGCCACAAGTGGTGATGCGTCTATATCAATTAAATGTTAAAGGCATTATCACATTTATACAATTACCCTTATTGAAGATCTTCACTAAGAGGTCACCACCATTACTCTCTCCCAACACTATTGTTTACTTCCACTACTCTCCCCCAACACTGTAGTGGTTACTTCCACTACTCTCCCCAACACACTGTAGTGGTTACTTCCACTACTCTCCCCCAACACTGTAGTGGTTACTTCCACTACTCTCCCCAACACACTGTTAGTAGCTCTTCCACTACTCTCCCCCAACACTGTAGTGGCTACTTCCACTACTCTCCCCAACACACTGTAGTGGTTACTTCCACTACTCTCCCCAACACACTGTAGTGGTTACTTCCACTACTCTCCCCAACACACTGTAGTGGTTACTTCCACTACTCTCCCCAACACCCTGTATGGTTACTTCCACTACTCTCCCCAACACACTGTAGTGGTTACTTCCACTACTCTCCCCAACACACTGTAGTAGCTACTTCCACTACTCTCCCCAACACACTGTAGTGGCTACTTCCACTACTCTCCCCAACACACTGTAGTGGTTACTTCCACTACTCTCCCCAACACACTGTAGTAGCTACTTCCACTACTCTCCCCAACACACTGTAGTGGCTACTTCCACTACTCTCCCCAACACAAAATGTAGTGGTTACTTCCACTACTCTCCCCCAACACACTGTAGTGGTTACTTCCACTACTCTCCCCCAACACACTGTAGTGGTTACTTCCACTACTCTCCCCCAACACACTGTAGTGGTTACTTCCACTTCTCTCCCCCAACACACTGTAGTGGTTACTTCCACTACTCTCCCCAACACACTGTAGTGGTTACTTCCACTACTCTCCCCAACACACTGTAGTGGTTACTTCCACTACTCTCCCCCAACACACTGTAGTGGTTACGTTAAGCTCATAAAAATGCAAGTCCTACTCACACCGACTCAAGTCTCAATCGTGTGTTTGTCTAACCTATTTTTAAAGCTATCCAAAGTGCTAAGTAAAAAAAGAAATAGCTTCAATGAGCTTACTTGGCAGTTTGTTCCAAATCCACAACGCTATTAACAAACCAGTGCTTCCCCATAGCCTTACTTTCCTATATACAACCTCAATAAATTATTGCACTATTTATCCCCATGATTTATTCATATTCTCCACTTGTTCACATCAGTTATGTCCTCCCCTCACCCCTGTAATTCGACGTCTTTCCAGAGTGCACTTGATCATTACCCATAATCATCGTAGGAAAGCTGATGCTGTAAAAGTTACCTACATTGTTCTCGCCACACATTTCTAAATTTAGCACTGTCAACTTGTCACAACATTCACATGTACGACTATATAACCACTGTTAATATAATAGTGGAAATCATGGGGTATTTACAAATTCATGGCCCCAGCAAACAAATTTAAAGCAAAAGTAAGAAAGAATATCACATTTCATGGCTTGGTTTAGACAGGAATACTCCTAACTAGTGGTTGGTACTAGGCCAGAAACCAAGTAGCGGAAGGTGATAGATAGTATTCTGACCCTGAGTACAAGGTCGACCTTCACTACTGCCTAATTACCTCAGCTTCACACAGACCTAGCAACCTTCTACATAGTCTAATATTACTACTATAGTCTCTAGTGCTTCTAGTTGTACCTTTTAAAACTACCAATTCATTACATTCACAGAGGAGAACGCTAAACCGTAGGGGTCATACAGCGCCTGGAAGAATGGGGGACAAGTTCGATCCAAGGACGGGGGGCTCAGGTAGAATTTCTTAGATCAAGAGCTTCTCATCGATGTAAGGGAACCTCCTTGAGAGGTAAAGCTAATACTGTCAATTTGTTCCATCTAGTTGTCAAAAACATGCTTTCCTATATCCTTTATAAATCTAATTAGATATGCCCAACTAGAAACAATGGTTGAGAGTTGTATGAACGGGAAAATGTAAGTCACGCATCAGGTGTCCTAAGACAGGGATCACTGCACTCCCAGGCCAAGACGGTCTTATCAGTCACGTATTGTTATCAAGCAATTTATTCTTTGATAAAACATTAGAATACTTACCTAAGAAAAATTAAAAGTAAATACTGTGTGGCAGTTGAATCTTTACAACACTATTAAATCCGTGTGTGTAGTCAGGCGTGCGTACGTTCGTACGTTATAATGCCATAAATGGGCTCACAAAATAGTGTATCACCTCTTTGACACCACTCTCGTAGAGGTTAATGGCTCTCGTACCATTACAATGACCTCACAGAGTGCATTTCTTACAATTTTATGACTAGGCTATGATTTCTGACAGCCGCACAGAGACGATAGATGCCACAGTGCTCTAGACAGCAGCAAGCCAGGCACTCTTGAAACCCACACCTTGTTTCTCATCCAATATCAATGATGAAGGCTAATATTAGGACATGGGATAGGGAAATTCTGTGATAGAATGACATACGAGGAGAGAGGAGAGGAGGGTATGGGGGGCGGGAAGGGAAGAGAGAGAAAGAGAGAGAGAAAGGATCGATACCGGGGCAAGTTAACAAACAGAAGGGAAGAGCGTGTACGTCCTCACACCACCGTAGCTATCAAGTAACTGGCGCCACTGTGAACAAAAAGACTTGCAACCCCCACCCAGGCCATCCTGAGCACCTTCACTCTCTCTCCCTCTCCACTCTTAGCCCAATATATTGACGCACTCTCTTCCAACCACTTCCTTGCCTTATAAACCAAAATTTAGGTGTACACCGTTCAGTTTACCACATGTAAACTACTGAAGGCCAGTGCTGTAAGGCACATCTACTAACATAACCTTGCCTGCGAATCAAAATAAAACCACATTGATAAAATTCGAGCAGTGAAACAGTTAAGAGGTGAGTGGCAGTGCGCGTGCGTGAGTAATTACCTGGTCCTGAGTTTGTCTTCTCCATGTGGCTTATTATTGAGCACTGACCAGCCATGTAGGTTATTATTGATCATCGACAAGCCATGTGAGTTACTGATCACTGACAAGCTATGCGGGTTACTGATCACTGACAAGCCATATGTGTTACTGATCATTGACAAGCCATGTGGAATATTGATTACTGACAAGCCATGTATGTGGATTTCATTCACAAGTCATGTGGGTTATTACTGATCACTGACCAGTCATGTGGGTTATTACTGGCAGTGGTTATTACACTTTATTCACCTGCTTTTATGTACAATAGAGCTCATGCTTCGTATCTCCTGTCTTCGTTGATTAGTACGTCACAATTTCTTACATATTTCCATAGGTAGGTAGGTATAATGTTTGTCAGGAAACAGGACAAGCATGTCCTGAAGCGGATCTTAGTCATAAGATGACCCACAGCTGGACCTTTCCGTCATCTGACCGAGGCCTTCCACTGGCTTACCACTCCACCCCTTTAAAAATCATGGTTATGATTATAACCATTAGTGTTATTATCAGGTATATTCCCGTAGCATTTATTACCTATATTTATACATCATCCTAGCAACCAAACATTGTAGCAAAATTATTTTTCATTTTTTTTTCATGATTACAACAGTAGCCTCGTTCTACCTGTTGATAATACGAAAATGTCTTTTTATATAGTTCTGGTTGTGTTTAGGTGTCGATTTATAGCTCCTGACCTCGACCCTTCAAGAGAGGTGCCTTGATTCTGGTGAAGGGTTCTGAATCCAAGGAATTGAAGTACTGTCCTTCCTTGAACTTCAACCCCAATTCTCATACGCGTTTAGTACACATCCATTAAATAATAATAATAATAATAATAATAATAACAACAATAATAATAATAATATGTCGACCCGGCAGTCGGTAAGAGTCAGGACAACCTCTGGGCACAAGGTGGATGTGTAATGTGCGTATACCAGGCTTCTGAGCCACAGAATTCATGTATATTGTGCCAGGGCCAACAAGGTACTCGGAGTCTGTAGAGAGTGAAACACGACACAATGTACCAAGAATCAACATGAGCGCTGCAAGAATAGCGTGCAGGTTCATGGTAAATACCAAAGATTCCGTTAGCAGCCGAGCACTATCATGCTTTTATAACCCATTGGTAAAGACCTTAATCCTGGAAGCATCAATGGCAGTGTATATCAACGAAGTGGATGAGGTCATTACTCGAGAAAGGCACTTATCCATCCCTATACCCACCATATACATAAACACACCTCCGTGAACATCCAGGGAAGGCTGGGTAAAAAGTACCTTCACCCAAAGTCTTCCCACAAACAAACCCTATATCTTCGCTCTACCCTTGTTTAACCCACTTCACCCTTCTCCAACACATTCACCCTGCCCCTCCCACGCACCTTTACCCCAATCTTCCTGATCACAATCACCCCCCTCCCCCCAAACAAGGTCAGTGTAAGGCCAGGGTGGCAGACACAATATCATGTGAGGCAGCCATGACATCGACCCACTGAGGTTGCGTACCAACCACAATACAAAACATATAGACAGTTAAGACAAGATTTGCAATACCTCACGAATTAAATGTTTGACTTGCAGCTCAGTGATCGAAAGCTATATTCACAACCAACACCACCATCTACTCCACAGTAGCATCACCATCTACTCCACAGTAGCATCACCATCTACTCCACAAAAGCATCACCATCTCCACAGTAGCATCACCATCTCCTCCACAGTAGCATCACCATTTCATCCACAGCAGCACACACAAACATACCAACCTGGACAGTATTAAGGAAGTTTAGCGAGGTAGGGAACATTCAGCAAAGCAGTGCTCAGAGAGGAAAATGGCCCACACCAGGTAGTCAAGCGGTTGAATCAACCCTGAAAGCAATCTTCCCACACCCTGCCCATCCCCTAATATACACATTATTACATTCACGGGAACAGCGCTAAACCCGTAAGGGTCATACAGCCCAGCAATTAAGTTTGATTCAAGGAAAGGGAGGATAGCTCCAATTCTCGAAGCATGAACCACCTTGATGAAGATTTTTTCAAACATTTTTTCAAACCATTCATAAACAACCTTACTAGAATAACGGAATGAAGAAGCCTGAAAGAAAGATGCTGCAGACAATTACATACAACAGATGTGGGAGTAACTATGAAATCAAGTATATCACCAGAAGTACATACAGAAGGGCACCGCTTTATGGCGTTTCGCTAATGCAGGAGTTTTCAATTATACCCATTCTTCATTTATTCAAACAACCTACAATATATTCACCACTCACTATAAGCTAAGGACAAAATGTTTTAAGTAATGTGTGTACTGTATATGAATTTTTTAGGTCTAGCTCTATTGCTCACTTAATATATAATAATGTAAACATGTTATCAGGCTTTAATATGCTTTAAAAAATGAAAAAAAGGGTTGTTTCACTTTACAGCTATTTTATTTACAGCAGCAGCCTGGAACAACCTGCTGTATAAGCGGGGCCCTTCCTGTATTGACTGTATAGAAGAATACAAGTCACAATACAGTGACTGGAAGAATACACAAATCATCGCATTTTGGAGACAAACATATGACGACGTTTCGGTTCTATTGGACCATAAACAAGCCAATGTTAATGGTCCATTAACATGGTCATAAGGTTGTCTCATAACTGGTGGTTGTGTGTGTATATGTGTATATATATATATATATTAGTGGCATGCAAAGAGTACGTAACCTTTATTCGGCGCATGTAAACATCTCATTCACAGGCTATCTCCCCCAACCAGCGAATTAGGTAACTGAGGGTTGTCGATGGGCCCCCGTCGTTCAACCAGTAACCAGGTTCCAGCCAATAAGAAGATGGTTTTGGCAATCGCAGAGGTTATGTGGGTACCAATTTCCTGTCTGCCCTTGTCATTCCCATTCTAGAGCTGGTTGAAGCACGGTCTGCTCTCTAGTAGCTTCTATTCTGACTTGCTTACCGTGGAGTGCATTAATACCTATCACTGTATATAGTGTACATACTGCTGTTCTAAATTGGTGAAGGATAATACAAGTCAAAACTTTTCTGCTGTGTTTATTTTGCTCCCTTTACACCCAGGATAACAGGCCATTTGGAATCCTGGGTTGTAATTATATATATATATATATATATATATATATATATATATATATATATATATATATATATATATATCAGCACATGTAAAATTAGTTAAGTGGCTTTCAGGAATTTTAATAAATAATTATTTGGTACATTATAGAAAAGGTGCAATAAGTGTTTGATGAAGTATGCAGCACCAGCTGGAACACCGCACATAATGAATACAAAAATTAGCTTTTACCACGAGGGACAAGTTTAATGGGTAACGACTTTCATCACTAATGACTGACAAAGCCCATGACGAGTGAAGTGTTTCCTTAATAAAGATGACGAATAACACACATTCAACACCTGGCTAGCTTAATAAATTTACCTAAAGTTGTAAAAGTATGTCTTTTACATCCTTGGTGGTATCATTTGCCTTGTCCATAAGAGCCCCTCATCGTGCGAGTCAACACTTGACAACATCAACTCCATCTCTGGCTGTTTCAAAATGCACTTATCACTACACTTACAAGTGCAATATCCTTACCTGCAGAGAATAACCAACACGTGTCAGGCAATACCTCAAGACCCAGTATAAAAACTGTACTGTTTATTGTGTTCTTGTGTCTAAGGTACCTCCGCTGCCACCACCTCAACATACATATATACATACCCAGACACTACCACACTCAACGTACTGACAATCAAAAGTTATCCATTTGAACGTATTGACATTCAAACGCTATCACACTGACCGTACTGACAATCAAATGCTATCCAATTGAATGTATTGACACTCAACGCCACCAGCTAAACACAGCAACAACCACTGCTTACTTGACCAGAGGTTCTTAACCGAGAGTAATTTCCAGGAGGGGTGGGGGCGAATCCAGAGCAAAAGTAAGAAAAATATTGTGTAACTGCCATTTGCTCCTTAAGCATACTCTTTTGCATAGTTAAAAATAATAAAGTTAAGAATGAAAGCTTGTTTCTCAATTTTCCCATTTAAATATAGAGGACTTTTTTTTTTATTTTTACGTTTAGAATTTTATATGAAGGAAGAAGAGGGAGGGTGGCGACGAGGACCAACTACGAGAGGTGGCGCCATCCAATATAGGCTAAGAACCAAAATATTAGACGAACGCACGACAACGAATATCCGGTAGACGAGCACAGCCACAAGCAGTAGCTACGACACGAATGCCGCGTCAACTATACGTCAGATGAAAGCAGCTACAATTCTTTATAAAGAACTTCCACTGTGAAGTATAAGCAAAGACAGGGAAAAACTGAAGAAAAAGTAGACACCAGAGGACTTCAATGGCAGTATTTGCATGACAATTTACCCCTGGGATAGTAAGAGTATATATAGTGGATCCACTTTAATGGTCAGATACAAAGGAAACCCCCCGACCCTCCGGGGGAAAGCCATGGATAACACGACTGCAAACAAACCACGGAACTGACCTAGAGTTTTACGACTCACTCACCATGGGTTGAAACCCCATCCGTTCCGTGTTTTTTTAGATAGCATTTATATGTGCACTCCATCTTGTGTGGTATATACCAGGAAAAACAACTAGCTCTTGCTCCCACAGTGCAATTATCTTGTTTAATAGCAGCAGACTGCGGGTCTACTCAAACTTATTCAGTACAAAAATAAGATGGTGGAACAGTAACTTTCACGATGAGTAAATGTGACAAGTGTAACGTGACAGGTTTAACATACTTGGCAGAGGAACATCAAGTGGATAGTGTGCGCCTGAGTACAAAAAGTTTAGGTGAGTACAGTCAAAGTTTAGGCGAGTACAAAAAGTTTAGGTGAGTACAGTCAAAGTTTAGGTGAGTACAAAAAGTTTAGGTGAGTACAAAAAGCTTAGGTGAGTACAAAAAACTTAGTTGAGTACAAAGTTTAGGTGAGTACAAAGTTTAGGTATATTTCCTCACTCATGTTGAATGTAGCCTTACGTTACATCCGCTCCTCACCCTCCCCGAGTACATTTGCACTCGGAGCGGCCACTCCCGTCTGGGTACACCAGCACTGAAGCTGGAGCTCAACCCCAACACCCTCAGCTAGGTAACTACCCTCAGCTGGGTTACTACCCTCAGCTAGGTAACTACACTCAGCTAGGTAACTACCCTCAGCTAGGTAACTACACTCAGCTAGGTAACTACACTCAGCTGGGTTACTACCCTCAGCTAGGTAACTACCCTCAGCTAGGTAACTACCCTCAGCTAGGTAACTACCCTCAGCTAGGTAACTACACTCAGCTAGGTAACTACCCTCAGCTAGGTAACTACCCTCAGCTTGGTAACTACCCTCAGTTAGGTAACTACATACAGCTAGGTAACTACCCTCAGCAAGGTAACTACCCTCAGCTAGGTAACTACACTCAGTTGGGTTACTACCCTCAGATAGGTAACTACCCTCAGGTAACTACACTCAGCTAGGTAACTACCCTCGGCTGGGTTACTACCCTCAGCTAGGTAACTACCCTCAGCTGGGTTACTACCCTCAGCTAGGTAACTACCCTCAGCTGGGTTACTACCCTCAGCTAGGTAACTACCCTCAGCTAGGTAACTACCCTCAGTTAGGTAACTACATACAGCTAGGTAACTACCCTCAGCAAGGTAACTACCCTCAGCTAGGTAACTACACTCAGTTGGGTTACTACCCTCAGATAGGTAACTACCCTCAGCTGGGTTACTACCCTCAGCTAGGTAACTACCCTCAGCTGGGTTACTACCCTCAGCTAGGTAACTACCCTCAGCTGGGTTACTACCCTCAGCTAGGTAACTACCCTCAGCTGGGTTACTACCCTCAGCTGGGTAACTACCCTCAGCTGGGTTACTACCCTCAGCTAGGTAACTACCCTCGGCTGGGTTACTACCTTCAGCTAGGTAACTACCCTCAGCTGGGTTACTACCTTCAGCTAGGTTACTACCCTCAGCTGGGTTACAACCCTCAGCTAGGTAACTACCCTCAGCTGGATTACTACCCTCAGCTGGGTTACTGCCCTCAGCTAGGTAACTACCCTCAGCTGGGTCACTACCTTCAGCTAGGTAACTACCCTCAGCTGGGTCACTACCTTCAGCTAGGTAACTACCCTCAGCTGGGTTACTACCCTCAGCTGGGTTACTACGCTCAGCTAGGTAACTACACATATACCTCCTTCATGAAGCACAAAATACTCTCCCAGTGTTGCTGGTAGAGTACTTGACTTACAACCGAAAGGCCCCAGGTTGAATCCTAGGCGAGGCGAGATGTAATGGCAAGTCTCCTAATGCCTGCTGCTCCAGTAAATAGGATACCTAGGAGTTAGTTGACTGCTGCGAGTCATATTCTAGGAGGGAACCTAAAGGATCTACAATGTTAATAAACCAAACTGATTGTTGAGTGGGTTATTCTGGATTGTTAACCCTCCAGAGTTAATGTGGACCAGGATTATTAACCCTCCAGAGTTAATGTAAACCTGGATTATTAACCCTCCAGAGTTAATGTAAACCTGGATTATTGACCCTCCAGAGTTAATGCGAACCTGGATTATTAACCCTGCAGAGTTAATAATGTGAATCAAGACTTCAGCTTGAGGTTGAAAGCAGAGGTAATGTAGGTGTTGGTGGTGTGGTGACCGTCAGTGTCAATCTTCACATGGTACACTCTTATTATCAAACAGGACACAACATAAGCTACCATGTTATATATGACATTTCACCATGTTTACTTAACAGAGCCATCACACAAGACGACTCTCTCGTAGTATTTCATCACGCAGGATGGTCATCACACCAGGTAATGAAATCTGTCAGCCTCAGCTGGGTGATGTCAGTAGGTGCATAAGTAGGCACCGGTGGTGGTGGTGGTGGTGGTGGTGATGTAATATGTGTGGCCCCAAGAGGTAATTTTGGACTATGATGGCCCACAGGGAAGGCCACAGGAGCCGCCCGGGACCCCCACTGGTGTCTTTCATCACCCGAGTAACACCAGCCAAGCTAAGCTCCTCTTATAACAACCAAACTGGTTGACGGCGCTGACAACAGCATTAGGGTAGAGGTGGGTAGACGGGAAGAACAAGTGGGAAAACCTTGAGACTCAAGGGAGGGTGAGGCAGATTGTTAACATTTTATTAAATTACATACATCAACATTGTATTGTATGAGGTTCGCCGGTACTGCCTGCCCGGGTCTTCTCTAAGATGGCGACCCGGCCTATATCAGCATTGTGCCGTTCTCATTCTCCGCGACAGATACATTCATGATTGCCTGTCATATTCCATCTCACAAGATAGGAGTCATACATACAGGAAGAAATGAGGAAGGAAGGAAAAAGATTAGAGATAAACACGGGAAGTATGAGAATACTGGAGGAGGGGAATGGAAGGGTTGGAGGAAGAAGAGATAATGTCTAAGAAAAACAGAATGAAAGATTCGAAAGAAAAGGGACATAGAATTGAGTTAAAATATTTAACGTGTCATGGTGGATGTTTAGTAGTTTACAGCAAGTAATGAACCAGTTCCATTACCTCTCATCTTTATCAGCCTCTTCCTCACCCCTCTCCATTTCACATAACTGTCCCTTTCTTTCCATCTCTCTGCCACTATCCTTCTCACTACACATGTCCCCTTCCCTCCGTATTCAATATTTTCCATGCATTATAAGCAACTATTTGCATGTGACTGAAGAGTGCAGAGAACACAGGTGTTGTGGCAGGGTAATAGTGTCAACACCTTCACCCAGGACGTGTATGTACATTGTACACACATTTATGTACACATATACAGATATATTCCGGAGAGTGTCGCTCCCCTGAACGACTCTGCCTGGATTTCCTACTCATTTTCTGCAACGCTGCAAGCTGTGTTGACTGCAACACTGCAAGATCCTGATGTGTTGACTGCAACACTGCAAGCTCCCAATGTGTTGATTGCAATACTGCAAACTCCCAATGTGTTGATTGCAACACTGCAAGCTCTTGGGATGTTGATTGCAACACTGCAAGCTCCCAATGTGTTGATTGCAATACTGCAAACTCCCAACGTGTTGATTGCAACACTGCAAGCTCTTGGGATGTTGATTGCAACACTGCAAGCTCTTGAGATGTTGATTGCAACACTGCAAGCTCTTGAGGTGTTGAATTGCAATACTGAAAGCTCCTGATGTGTTGACTGCAACACTGCAAGCTCCTGATGTGTTAACTGCAACACGAAAGGCCTACTGCTATCATTCAACTCCCCCAGTGGTTATTTTATATTTTTAGCTGCTCCTTCAGGATTATTGCACACAGATATCTAAGTAAACAGCGAGGTAGCAGGCGAAGGCAGGCAGCCTACATAAAGCAGTGTAGGTACGCGGACTGATAGTTTGTAGGATCATGTAGTGTTAAACTGAACGTGTGTTAGACACACTTTAGTTTAGCTGCATTTTGTACGAAATTCACGTTGTGTGTTGTGATACGTCCATAAGTGCTCTGATGTGTGGTGATACGTTCATAAGTGCTCTGGTGTGTGGTGATACGTCCATAAGGGCTCTGGTGTGTGGTGATACGTTCATGAGGGCTCTGGTGTGTGGTGATACGTTCATAAGGGCTCTGATGTGTGGTGATACGTTCATAAGTGCTCTGGTGTGTGGTGATACGTCCATAAGGGCTCTGGTGTGTGGTGATACGTCCATAAGGGCTCTGGTGTGTGGTGATAGGTTCATGAGGGCTCTGGTGTGTGGTGATACGTCCATAAGGGCTCTGGTGTGTGGTGATACGTCCATAAGGGCTCTGATGTGTGGTGATACGTCCATAAGGGCTCTGGTGTGTGGTGATACGTTCATGAGGGCTCTGGTGTGTGGTGATACGTTCATAAGTGCTCTGGTGTGTGGTGATACGTCCATAAGGGCTCTGGTGTGTGGTGATACGTTCATGAGGGCTCTGGTGTGTGGTGATACGTCCATAAGGGCTCTGGTGTGTGTGATACGTCCATAAGGGCTCTGATGTGTGGTGATACGTCCATAAGGGCTCTGGTGTGTGGTGATACGTCCATAAGGGCTCTGGTGTGTGGTGGTACGTTCATAAGTGCTCTGGTGTGTGGTGATACGTCCATAAGGGCTCTGGTGTGTGGTGATACGTTCATAAGGGCTCTGGTGTGTGGTGGTACGTTCATAAGGGCTCTGATGTGTGGTGATACGTTCATAAGGGCTCTGGTGTGTGGTGATACGTTCATAAGGGCTCTGATGTGTGGTGATACGTTCATAAGTGCTCTGGTGTGTGGTGGTACGTTCATAAGGGCTCTGATGTGTGGTGATACGTCCATAAGGGCTCTGGTGTGTGGTGATACGTCCATAAGTGCTCTGGTGTGTGGTGATACGTCCATAAGGGCTCTGGTGTGTGGTGATACGTTCATAAGTGCTCTGGTGTGTGGTGATACGTTCATAAGTGCTCTGGTGTGTGGTGATACGTTCATAAGTGCTCTGGTGTGTGGTGATACGTCCATAAGTGCTCTGGTGTGTGGTGATACGTTCATAAGTGCTCTGGTGTGTGGTGATACGTCCATAAGTGCTCTGGTGTGTGGTGCTGTGTTCAAAGGCGTGCTGAAGTTTGTAGTGCTACTTTCAGAGTGCTGGTATGTGATGATACATTCAAGAGGAGTCTGAGAGAGAGAGAGAGAGAGAGAGAGAGAGAGAGAGAGAGAGAGAGAGAGAGAGAGAGAGAGAGAGAGAGAGAGAGAGTACGTACCAGTTCTGAAGCCTTGTTTATCACCTTACAACTTAGATAATACACACAAGGTAAAGACGTATATATAGCCCAGTCTTTTTTCCACTCTCATTCACCTGCCATGTACCTCACAAAACTTGAAATTTAATTTATTCACCGGGAAGTGCTAAATTCGTAAGGAAATGAAAGGCAATCAGGTTGATCCGAGGAAAAGTAGGGAAGCTTCAAGGCACTTCCTTCAAGAAACCGATCTACAATGTGACCCAATTTTAAGAGGCATCATAGAGGGAGACAGTCAAGGTCTTTCACGAGTGACTGTTGTTGTATTCTCAATATATTCTAAGATACACTGAATTAGGAAGGAATGGTCCCAAATCTGCACACAGAAATCACTCCCTACGAAAGTAAAAGACTGGGCAGGCGATGCAAAATGCCCCCAATAAAAAGTAGGGGGGCCATTGGTACACTAAGGGAAAACACCATAAGTGTCCGGGGCCCAAGACTGTTCAACAGCCTCCCATCAAGCATTAGGGGAATTGCCAATAAACCTCTGGCTGCCTTCAAGAGAGAGCTGGACAGATACCTAAAGTCAGTGCCGGATCAGCCGGGCAGTGGCTCGTACGTTGGACTGCGTGCGGCCAGCAGTAACAGCCTAGTTGATCAGGCCCTGATCCACCGGGAGGCCTGGTCATGGACCGGACCGCGGGGGCGTTGATCCCCGGAATAACATCCAGGTAACACAGACAATTACACTCCACACGGGCTACCCAACCTCACCATTACCACATGTTACACTCCACGCGGGCTACCCAACCTCACAATTACCACATGTTACACTCCACACGGGCTACCCAACCTCACAATTAACCCATGTTTACACTCCACACGGCTACCCAACCTCACAATTACCACATGTTACACTCCACACGGGCTACCCAACCTCACAATTAGCACACGTTACACTCCACACGGGCTGCCCAACCTCACAATTACCACATGTTACACTCCACACGGGCTACCCAACCTCACAATTACCCCATGTTACACTCCACACGGGCTACCCAACCTCACAATTACCACATGTTACACTCCACACGGGCTACCCAACCTCACAATTAGCACACGTTACACTCCACACGGGCTACCCAACCTCACAATTACCACATGTTACACTCCACACGGCTACCCAACCTCACAATTACCACATGTTACACTCCACACGGGCTACCCAACCTCACAATTAGCACATGTTACACTCCACACGGGCTACCCAACCTCACAATTAGCACATGTTACACTCCACACGGGCTACCCAACCTCACAATTAGCACATGTTACACTCCACACGGGCTACCCAACCTCACAATTACCACATGTTACACTCCACACGGGCTACCCAACCTCACAATTAGCACATGTTACACTCCACACGGGCTACCCAACCTCACAATTAGCACATGTTACACTCCACACGAGCTACCCAACCTCACAATTACCACATGTTACACTCCACACGGGCTACCCAACCTCACAATTACCACATGTTACACTCCACACGGGCTACCCAACCTCACAATTACCACATGTTACACTCCACACGGCTACCCAACCTCACAATTAGCACATGTTACACTCCACACGGGCTACCCAACCTCACAATTACCACATGTTACACTCCACACGGGCTACCCAACCTCACAATTAGCACATGTTACACTCCACACGGGCTACCCAACCTCACAATTAGCACATGTTACACTCCACACGGCTACCCAACCTCACAATTAGCACATGTTACACTCCACACGGGCTACCCAACCTCACAATTACCACATGTTACACTCCACACGGGCTACCCAACCTCACAATTACCACATGTACACTCCACACGGGCTACCCAACCTCACAATTAGCACATGTTACACTCTCCAACGGGCTACCCAACCTCACAATTACCACATGTTACACTCCACACGGGTCTACCCAACCTCACAATTACCACATGTTACACTCCACACGGGCTACCCAACCTCACAATTAGCACATGTTACACTCCACACGGGCTACCCAACCTCACAATTAGCACATGTTACACTCCACACGGGCTAACCCAACCTCACAATTAGCACATGTTACACTCCACACGGCTACCCAACCTCACAATTAGCACATGTTACACTCCACACGGGCTACCCAACCTCACAATTAGCACACGTTACACTCCACACGGGCTACCCAACCTCACAATTAGCACATGTTACACTCCACACGGGCTACCCAACCTCACAATTAGCACACGTTACACTCCACACGGGCTACCCAACCTCACAATTAGCACACGTTACACTCCACACGGGCTACCCAACCTCACAATTACCACATGTTACACTCCACACGGGCTACCCAACCTCACAATTAGCACATGTTACACTCCACACGGGCTACCCAACCTCACAATTACCACATGTTACACTCCACACGGGCTACCCAACCTCACAATTAGCACATGTTACACTCCACACGGGCTACCCAACCTCACAATTACCACATGTTACACTCCACACGGGCTACCCAACCTCACAATTACCACATGTTACACTCCACACGGGCTACCCAACCTCACAATTACCACATGTTACACTCCACACGGGCTACCCAACCTCACAATTAGCACATGTTACACTCCACACGGGCTACCCAACCTCACAATTAGCACATGTTACACTCCACACGGGCTACCCAACCTCACAATTAGCACATGTTACACTCCACACGGGCTACCCAACCTCACAATTAGCACATGTTACACTCCACACGGGCTACCCAACCTCACAATTAGCACATGTTACACTCCACACGGGCTACCCAACCTCACAATTACCACATGTTACACTCCACACGGGCTACCCAACCTCACAATTACCACATGTTACACTCCACACGGGCTACCCAACCTCACAATTAGCACATGTTACACTCCACACGGGCTACCCAACCTCACAATTAGCACATGTTACACTCCACACGGGCTACCCAACCTCACAATTACCACATGTTACACTCCACACGGGCTACCCAACCTCACAATTACCACATGTTACACTCCACACGGGCTACCCAACCTCACAATTACCACATGTTACACTCCACACGGGCTACCCAACCTCACAATTACCACATGTTACACTCCACACGGGCTACCCAACCTCACAATTACCACATGTTACACTCCACACGGGCTACCCAACCTCACAATTAGCACATGTTACACTCCACACGGGCTACCCAACCTCACAATTACCACATGTTACACTCCACACGGGCTACCCAACCTCACAATTACCACATGTTACACTCCACACGGGCTACCCAACTCACAATTAGCACATGTTACACTCCACACGGCTACCCAACCTCACAATTAGCACATGTTACACTCCACACGGGCTAACCCAACCTCACAATTACCACATGTTATCACTCCACACGGGCTACCCAACCTCACAATTAGCACACGTTACACTCCACACGGGCTACCCAACCTCACAATTAGCACACGTTACACTCCACACGGGCTACCCAACCTCACAATTACCACATGTTACACTCCACACGGGCTACCCAACCTCACAATTAGCACATGTTACACTCCACAACGGGCTACCCAACCTCACAAATTACCACATGTTACACTCCACACGGGCTACCCAACCTCACAATTAGCACATGTTACACTCCACACGGGCTACCCAACCTCACAATTACCACATGTTACACTCCACACGGGCTACCCAACCTCACAATTACCACATGTTACACTCCACACGGGCTACCCAACCTCACAATTACCACATGTTACACTCCACACGGGCTACCCAACCTCACAATTAGCACATGTTACACTCCACACGGGCTACCCAACCTCACAAATTACCACATGTTACACTCCACACGGGCTACCCAACCTCACAATTACCACATGTTACACTCCACACGGGCTACCCAACCTCACAATTACCACATGTCACACTCCACACGGGCTACCCAACCTCACAATTACCACATGTTACACTGCCACACGGGCTACCCAACCTCACAATTAGCACACGTTACACTCCACACGGGCTACCCAACCTCACAATTAGCACACGTTACACTCCACACGGGCTACCCAACCTCACAATTACCACATGTTACACTCCACACGGGCTACCCAACCTCACAATTACCACATGTTACACTCCACACGGGCTACCCACCTCACAATTACCACATGTTACACTCCACACGGGCTACCCAACCTCACAATTACCACATGTTACACTCCACACGGGCTACCCAACCTCACAATTACCACATGTTACACTCCACACGGGCTACCCAACCTCACAATTACCACATGTTACACTCCACACGGGCTACCCAACCTCACAATTAGCACATGTTACACTCCACACGGGCTACCCAACCTCACAATTACCACATGTTACACTCCACACGGGCTACCCAACCTCACAATTACCACATGTTACACTCCACACGGGCTACCCAACCTCACAATTAGCACATGTTACACTCCACACGGGCTACCCAACCTCACAATTACCACATGTTACACTCCACACGGGCTACCCAACCTCACAATTACCACATGTTACACTCCACACGGGCTACCCAACCTCACAATTAGCACACATCTTGTTACGAATAATAAACTTTATACACAATTACAATTAATTGTTCGTCCATATATTATAACCAAAACTCGCAATATCTTGCAAGACGTTAATTCATTTAAATTATTAAAAACAAATTTCAACTATACATAAATAGCAACATTTTTCAAGACAAATTATTTGAAAACTTTTTAATTGAAAGAAATAATTTAATATATAAAAATAATTTCGTCCTTGCAGCTACTCAATTTTTTTTTTTTCTAAATTCTCACAAGTAGGTCTAAGGACAGGTTTTCCCTGCTGACAGTCTGATCAACTAAGCTATTGCTGCTTTGGGCCAGCAGGCTCATATAACCATCACAATCCGTCTGTTCTGTCAGATACCTGATGAAGACAAAATTTAGTGTCAGGTCAGGGTTAAAGGGCAACATGTCAGCTAAGATGAACTTGTCAGCACAGCTTAAAATCCTCACAGATTTTATATATCATTAATAAAACTAGTTTATGTAAGCCTGAATTATAAGTTATGTTGATAAATTTACCATACCTGACATGTCACCCTTGAAACTTGACGTGACGTGTCATTTCACTTTAAAATGTTTGAACAATGGAAATGCGTCTTCCACGCTGAGTGACGTCACCAAACCACTTAGGTGCAAGAGAGGTCAACAAACCACTTAGGTGCAAGAGAGGTCAACAAACCACTTAGGTGCAAGAGAGGTCAACAAACCACTTAGGTGCAAGAGAGGTCAACAAATCACTTAGGTGCAAGAGAGGTCAACAAACCACTTAGGTGCAAGAGAGGTCAACAAACCACTTAGGTGCAAGAGAGGTCAACAAACCACTTAGGTGCAAGAGAGGTCAACAAATCACTTAGGTGCAAGAGAGGTCAACAAATCACTTAGGTGCAAGAGAGGTCAACAAACCACTTAGGTGCAAGAGAGGTCAACAAACCACTTAGGTGCAAGAGAGGTCAACAAACCACTTAGGTGCAAGAGAGGTCAACAAACCACTTAGGTGCAAGAGAGGTCAACAAACCACTTAGGTGCAAGAGAGGTCAACAAACCACTTAGGTGCAAGAGAGGTCAACAAACCACTTAGGTGTAAGAGAGGTCAACAAACCACTTAGGTGCAAGAGAGGTCAACAAACCACTTAGGTGCAAGAGAGGTCAACAAACCACTTAGGTGCAAGAGAGGTCAACAAACCACTTAGGTGCAAGAGAGGTCAACAAACCACTTAGGTGCAAGAGAGGTCAACAAACCACTTAGGTGCAAGAGAGGTCAACAAACCACTTAGGTGCAAGAGAGGTCAACAAACCACTTAGGTGCAAGAGAGGTCAACAAACCACTTAGGTGCAAGAGAGGTCAACAAACCACTTAGGTGCAAGAGAGGTCAACAAACCACTTAGGTGCAAGAGAGGTCAACAAACCACTTAGGTGCAAGAGAGGTCAACAAACCACTTAGGTGCAAGAGAGGTCAACAAACCACTTAGGTGCAAGAGAGGTCAACAAACCACTTAGGTGCAAGAGAGGTCAACAAACCACTTAGGTGCAAGAGAGGTCAACAAACCACTTAGGTGCAAGAGAGGTCAACAAACCACTTGGGTGCAAGAGAGGTCAACAAACCACTTAGGTGCAAGAGAGGTCAACAAACCACTTAGGTGCAAGAGAGGTCAACAAACCACTTAGGTGCAAGAGGTCAACAAACCACTTAGGTGCAAGAGAGGACAACAAACCACTTAGATGCAAGAGGGGTCAACAAACCACTTAGGTGCAAGAGAGGTCAACAAACCACTTAGGTGCAAGGGGGGTCAACAAACCACTTAGGTGCAAGAGGGGTCAACAAACCACTTAGTGCAAGAGGGGTCAACAAACCACTTAGGTGCAAGAGAGGTCAACAAACCACTTAGGTGCAAGAGGGGTCAACAAACCACTTAGGTGCAAGAGGGGTCAACAAACCACTTAGGTGCAAGAGAGGTCAACAAACCACTTAGGTGCAAGAGAGGTCAACAAACCACTTAGGTGCAAGAGAGGTCAACAAACCACTTAGGTGCAAGAGAGGTCAACAAACCACTTAGGTGCAAGAGAGGTCAACAAACCACTTAGGTGCAAGAGGGTCAACAAACCACTTAGGTGCAAGAGGGGTCAACAAACCACTTAGGTGCAAGAGAGGTCAACAAACCACTTAGGTGCAAGAGGGGTCAACAAACCACTTAGGTGCAAGAGAGGTCAACAAACCACTTAGGTGCAAGAGGGGTCAACAAACCACTTAGGTGCAAGAGGGGTCAACAAACCACTTAGGTGCAAGAGAGGTCAACAAACCACTTAGGTGCAAGAGAGGTCAACAAACCACTTAGGTGCAAGAGAGGTCAACAAACCACTTAGGTGCAAGAGAGGTCAACAAACCACTTAGGTGCAAGAGAGGTCAACAAACCACTTAGGTGCAAGAGGGGTCAACAAAGCACTTACTGTGCACGTGAGGTCACATCGCTATATAAACCTCTTATCATACTTCTACTCTTCCTTAATAATGTAAGAGATCACGAAAACTATTACAATTGTGGTTATAATGCATATGAAGACGTCACCTCTTTCTTCTCATCTTATTGCATTTTATATATATGTCGTGCCGAATAGGTAAAATCTGCAATTTTAGCTTAAATAGCAACGCTCTTGTTGCTGAATAAGGCAAGCGAAAATTTGTGTATGCAATAATTTCGTAAAAATAATTCTGAACCTAACGAAAATATATTTAATTGGATTAGGCTAAATTAAATTGCGCTTGAAAAATTAAGCCACATGTGCAACATCTGGGTATCTTTATTGTAGACGTTTCAATACAAATTCAAGGACATGATTAGAAGACAGTAGAACTATATACAAAAGATGAGGTAATCAGTCCCTCAGCCTTTAAGTTGGTGTTAAGAGCACCGTGGTCGTGAAGATTCTGGACCACAGGCAAGAGGACTGCTGCTTTTATACTGGCAGAAGATGGAGCGCATAGTGACTGGTTTTTTTTTTTTTACTTATTCGCCGGTATTCTCCCGGCCCGGGTCTTTTCCAAGTAGTGGTGACCCGGCCTTGGCTCCCTATCTGGGGAGTATCCCCGCGGCCCGGTCCACGACCAGCGGGAGGCCTGGTCGTGGACCGGGCCGCGGGGGCGTTGATCCCCGGAATAACCTCCAGGTAACCTCCAGGTAACCTAAGTCTCCCATGGGCTGGTGGGTGGGAATCCTCAGTGTAAGTAGGTCACACCCGAGGCACGGGATAGTGGTGGTGGTGGTAGTAGTAGTAGTAGTAATCGGTTCTCTGAACCATTCATCTACAAAGTAGTAATAGTATTAGTAGTCGAAGTAGTAGTAGTAATAGTATTAGTAGTCGAAGTAGTAGCAGCAGCTGTGAAGAGATAATGTGGATGTCCTCTGAACCAAGACTCCATGATGTTGCAGTGTCTCACAAGTTGTACATGAACTAGCTGCTGGATGTGCACTGTTGCGGTGTGAATCATACAACTAGCTGCTGGATGTGCACTGTTGCGCTGTGAATCATACAACTGCTGGGTGTGCACTGTTGCGGTGTGAATCATACAACTAGCTGCTGGATGTGCACTGTTGCGCTGTGAATCATACAACTAGCTGCTGGATGTGCACTGTTGCGCTGTGAATCATACAACTAGCTGCTGGATGTGCACTGTTGCGCTGTGAATCATACAACTAGCTGCTGGATGTGCACTGTTGCGCTGTGAATCATACAACTAGCTGCTGGATGTGCACTGTTGCGCTGTGAATCATACAACTAGCTGCTGGATGTGCACTGTTGCGGTGTGAATCATACAACTAGCTGCTGGATGTGCACTGTTGCGCTGTGAATCATACAACTAGCTGCTGGATGTGCACTGTTGCGCTGTGAATCATACAACTAGCTGCTGGATTGTGCACTGTTGCGCTGTGAATCATACAACTAGCTGCTGGATGTGCACTGTTGCGCTGTGAATCATACAACTAGCTGCTGGATGTGCACTGTTGCGCTGTGAATCATACAACTAGCTGCTGGATGTGCACTGTTGCGCTGTGAATCATACAACTAGCTGCTGGATGTGCACTGTTGCGCTGTGAATCATACAACTAGCTGCTGGATGTGCACTGTTGCGCTGTGAATCATACAACTAGCTGCTGGATGTGCACTGTTGCGCTGTGAATCATACAACTAGCTGCTGGGTGTACACTGTTGCGCTGTGAATCATACAACTAGCTGCTGGGTATGCACTGTTGCGCTGTGAATCATACAACTAGCTGCTGGATGTGCACTGTTGGGCTGTGAATCATACAACTAGCTGCTGGGTGTGCACTGTTGCGCTGTGAATCATACAACTAGCTGCTGGGTGTACACTGTTGCGCTGTGAATCATACAACTAGCTGCTGGGTGTACACTGTTGCGCTGTGAATCATACAACTAGCTGCTGGGTGTACACTGTTGCGCTGTGAATCATACAACTAGCTGCTGGATGTGCACTGTTGCACTGTGAATCATACAACTAGCTGCTGGGTGTGCACTGTTGCGCTGTGAATCAGACAACTAGCTGCTGGATGTGCACTGTTGCGCTGTGAATCATACAACTAGCTGCTGGATGTACACTGTTGCGCTGTGAATCATACAACTAGCTGCTGGATGTACACTGTTGCGCTGTGAATCATACAGCTAGCTGCTGGATGTACACTGTTGCGCTGTGAATCATACAACTAGCTGCTGGGTGTGCACTGTTGCGCTGTGAATCAGACAACTAGCTGCTGGGTGTACATTGTTGCGCTGTGAATCATATAACTAGCTGCTGGATGTGCACTGTTGCGCTGTGAATCATACAACTAGCTCCTGGGTGTGCACTGTTGCGCTGTGAATCATACAACTAGCTGCTGGGTGTGCACTGTTGTGCTGTGAATCATACAACTAGCTGCTGGGTGTACACTGTTGCGCTGTGAATCATACAACTAGCTGCTGGGTGTACACTGTTGCGCTGTGAATTATACAACTAGCTGCTGGGTGTGCACTGTTGCGCTGTGAATCATACAACTAGCTGCTGGGTGTGCACTGTTGTGCTGTGAATCATACAACTAGCTGCTGGGTGTGCACTGTTGCGCTGTGAATCATACAACTATCTGCTGGGTGTACACTGTTGCGCTGTGAATCATACAACTAGCTGCTGGGTGTGCACTGCTGTGAATCATACAACTAGCTGCTGGCAGTGCACTGTTGCGCTGTGAATCATACAACTAGCTGCTGGATGTACACTGTTGCGCTGTGAATCATACAACTAGCTGCTGGGTGTACACTGTTGCGCTGTGAATCATACAACTAGCTGCTGGATGTACACTGTTGCGCTGTGAATCATACAACTAGCTGCTGGATGTACAGTTGCGCTGTGAATCATACAACTAGCTGCTGGGTGTGCACTGCTGTGCTGTGAATCATACAACTAGCTGCTGGGTGTACATTGTTGCGCTGTGAATCATATAACTAGCTGCTGGATGTGCACTGCTGCGCTGTGAATCATACAAGTAGCTGCGCACTGTTGCGCTGTGAATCATACAACTAGCTGCTGGATGTGCACTGTGCTGTGAATCATACAACTAGCTGCTGGGTGTACACTGTTGCGCTGTGAATCATACAACTAGCTGCTGGGTGTACACTGTTGCGCTGTGAATCATACAACTGCTGGGTGTGCACTGTTGCGCTGTGAATCATACAACTAGCTGCTGGGTGTGCACTGTTGCGTTGTGAATCATACAACTAGCTGCTGGGTGTACACTGTTGCGCTGTGAATCATACAACTAGCTGATGGGTGTGCACTGCTGTGAATCATACAACTAGCTGCTGGCTGTGCACTGTTGCGCTGTGAATCATGCAACTAGCTGCTGGGTGTGCACTGTTGCGCTGTGAATCATACAACTAGCTGCTGGGTGTACACTATTGTGCTGTGAATCATAAACTAGCTGCTGGGTGTGCACTGTTGCGCTGTGAATCATACAACTAGCTGCTGGGAGTGCACTGTTGTGCTGTGAATCATACAACTAGCTGCTGGGTGTGCACTGTTGCGCTGTGAATCATACAACTAGCTGCTGGGTGTACACTGTTGCGCTGTGAATCATACAACTAGCTGCTGGGTGTACACTGTTGCGCTGTGAATCATACAACTAGCTGCTGGGTGTACACTGTTGCGCTGTGAATCATACAACTAGCTGCTGGGTGTGCACTGCTGTGAATCATACAACTAGCTGCTGGGTGTACACTGTTGTGCTGTGAATCATACAACTAGCTGCTGGGTGTGCACTGTTGCGCTGTGAATCAAAACAACTAGCTGCTGGGTGTACACTGTTGCGCTGTGAATCATACAACTAGCTGCTGGGTGTACACTGTTGCGCTGTGAATCATACAACTAGCTGCTGGGTGTGCACTGTTGCGCTGTGAATCATACAACTAGCTGCTGGGTGTGCACTGTTGCGCTGTGAATCATACAACTAGCTGCTGGGTGTGCACTGTTGCGCTGTGAATCATACAACTAGCTGCTGCGGGTGTACACTGCTGCGCTGTGAATCATACAACTAGCTGCTGGGTGTACACTGTTGCGCTGTGAATCATACAACTAGCTGCTGGGTGTACACTGTTGCGCTGTGAATCATACAACTAGCTGCTGGGTGTACACTTGCGCTGTGAATCATACAACTAGCTGCTGGGAGTGCACTGTTGCGCTGTGAATCATACAACTAGCTGCTGGGTGTGCACTGTTGCGCTGTGAATCATACAACTAGCTGCTGGGTGTACACTGTTGCGCTGTGAATCATAACTAGCTGCTGGGTGTGCACTGCTGTGAATCATACAACTAGCTGTTGGGAGTGCACTGTGGCGCTGTGAATCATACAACTAGCTGCTGGGTGTGCACTGTTGCGCTGTGAATCATACAACTAGCTGCTGGGTGTGCACTGTTGCGCTGTGAATCATACAACTAGCTGCTGGGTGTGCACTGTTGCGCTGTGAATCATACAACTAGCTGCTGGGTGTACACTGTTGCGCTGTGAATCATACAACTGGCTGCTGGGTGTACTGTTGTGCTGTGAATCATACAACTAGCTGCTGGGAGTGCACTGTTGCGCTGTGAATCATACAACTAGCTGCTGGGTGTGCACTGTTGCGCTGTGAATCATACAACTAGCTGCTGGGTGTGCACTGTTGCGTTGTGAATCATAACTAGCTGCTGGGTGTGCACTGCTGTGAATCATACAACTAGCTGTTGGGAGTGCACTGTGACGCTGTGAATCATACAACTAGCTGCTGGGTGTGCACTGTTGCGCTGTGAATCATACAACTAGCTGCTGGGTGTGCACTGTTGCGCTGTGAATCATACAACTAGCTGCTCGGTGTGCACTGGTGCGCTGTGAATTATACAACTAGCTGCTGAGTGTGCACTGTTGTGCTGTGAATCATACAACTAGCTGCTGGGTGTGCACTGTTGCGCTGTGAATCATACAACTAGCTGCTGGGTGTACACTGCTGTGAATCATACAACTAGCTGCTGGGTGTGTGCACTGCTGTGCTGTGAATCATACAACTAGCTGCTGGGTGTGTGCACTGCTGTGCTGTGAATCATACAACTAGCTGCTGGGTGTGCACTGTTGCGCTGTGAATCATACAACTAGCTGCTGGGTGTACACTGCTGTGAATCATACAACTAGCTGCTGGGTGTGTGCACTGCTGTGCTGTGAATCATACAACTAGCTGCTGGGTGTACACTGTTGCGCTGTGAATCATACAACTAGCTGCTGGGTGTACACTGTTGCGCTGTGAATCATACAACTAGCTGCTGGGTGTGCACTGTTGCGCTGTGAATCATACAACTAGCTGCTGGGTGTGCACTGTTGCGCTGTGAATCATACAACTAGCTGCTGGGTGTGCACTGTTGCACTGTGAATCATACAACTAGCTGCTGGGTGTACACTGTTGTGCTGTGAATCATACAACTAGCTGCTGGATGTACATTGCTGCGCTGTGCATCATACAACTAGCTGCTGGGTGTGTGCACTGCTGTGCTGTGAATCATACAACTAGCTGCTGGGTGTGTGCACTGCTGTGCTGTGAATCATACAACTAGCTGCTGGGTGTGTGCACTGCTGTGCTGTGAATCATACAACTAGCTGCTGGGTGTGTGCACTGCTGTGCTGTGAATCATACAACTAGCTGCTGGGTGTGTGCACTGCTGTGCTGTGAATCATACAACTAGCTGCTGGGTGTGTGCACTGCTGTGGCTGTGAATCATACAACTAGCTGCTGGGTGTGTGCACTGCTGTGCTGGGGAATCATACAACTAGCTGCTGGGTGTGTGCACTGCTGTGCTGTGAATCATACAACTAGCTGCTGGGTGTGTGCACTGCTGTGCTGTGAATCATACAACTAGCTGCTGGGTGTGTGCACTGCTGTGCTGTGAATCATACAACTAGCTGCTGGGTGTGTGCACTGCTGTGCTGTGAATCATACAACTAGCTGCTGGGTGTGTGCACTGCTGTGCTGTGAATCATACAACTAGCTGCTGGGTGTGCACTGCTGTGCTGTGAATCATACAACTAGCTGCTGGGTGTGCACTGCTGTGCTGTGAATCATACAACTAGCTGCTGGGTGTGCACTACTATCTTAGAACAACTGTCACAATATTTCATAACAGGCGACAGAAAAATTAGTTCCCCATTATGATCCATAATTATATTATTGAGTGAGCTTAATATTTATGATGAATTTACCATCTTTGGTGGGTGTTCGGCGTTCTAAGTGAGCGCCGCGCACACTATAAGCCCCAGGACTGTGTCCCGAGCAATAACCATCCCTGAAACACTCAATGTTTTTCATTAAACATCTTTAATAGAAAAATTCACTTGACTCAGTTCCAGTGAATGTGAAATTTGTGTCAAAATTAATGGGTGACAACTTCCTGGATAAAGTTAGCGACTGACGTTCATATTACCAGCAGAAGTTTCATAATTCCAGGTTAGAGCTGGTAAGCCAGAGAACACGTAAACAAGCCGAATGGAAAGTAACTCTAGAACCTGTGACATACCCGTCATCGGTTTCTAGGACTCTTCTCTCCCAGCCCAACCCAGACTTGTCTGCTAGCTGCCTGAGCAATTAGGCTGTTGCAGCAAGTACAATCAATGCAATTATAATCCATTCCAAAAAAAGAGCTCTGGCATTTACACAGACACATACATTCCAGCTGGGACTGAGTCAGATATATCCCTGTTTGTTGATGACATAAAACTAATGAGAATAAAACACAAATATCATAAATGGATCAGGACAAAACTGCAACATTGGTCTGATAAGTGATTGCTTGAATTCAACCACAGCAAATGCAAGGTTATGCAGCTTGGGGAAGGGAACAGAAGATCGCACGTGAAGTGTAGACTAGAGGGACAGAGGCTTCAGACTTACAGAAAAAGAAGACTTAGAAGTTAACAGAGTGGCTATTATAGTGGCAGAGGCTGATATCAAACTCAAACTAATAACCTCTGTAGCCAATGCTCGTCTGGAAAATCTAGGAGCAGGGTTCAGGAATATTAACACACACACGGTGGGCCATTTATATAACATGTGTCATGCCCATCATGACGCATGCAGCACCATCATGGAACCCACGCCTGAAAAAGCATGTTGTGAAACTGGAGAAAGAGGTATGCAGCAAGACTTGTTCTAGAATTAAGGAGTATGAGCTACGAGGAGAGAACAACATTAAATTAACGACACCGGAAGACAAAAGACCCAAGGAAGACATGACATACTTTACAATAAGGAGAGGCTATTTCAGAGGCAAGAAACAGGTACTTGGGAACACAGCTGGAAGTTCAAGACCCAGCTGATGCACAAGGATGTCAGGAAGCATTTGTTCAATTTCAGGGTGGTCAGGAAGTGGAATGACCTCGACAATTAAGTGGAGAAGGCAGACTCCATCACACACACACACACACACACACACACACACACACACACACACACACACACACACACACACACACACACACACACACACACACACACACACACACACAGTTTTTGGAACAGGTACAATAGGGCCCATGAGGGTAGGAGGGAGTGAATTTGGCAAGTGGCAAGTTGAGAGATGGGATCAGGAGCTAGGACTCGATCCCTGTAACCACATGGGAGTACATATAGCTGAATGTACAGTCTCTCTTGGTTTAGAAAGACACGTAAGCAAACACTAACATATTTATTAGAAAACGTTTCGGTCCTGGGACCTTGATCACTTCTAACATACAGAGGTAAATTAGACACATGTGCAACTCTTGTGTATCTTTATTGAGGAAACGTTTCGCCACACAGTGGCTTCATCAGTCCATACGTAGGAGAAACTTGAAGAACAGGAGAAGAATGAGGTAATCAGTCCCTCAACCTTGAGTCGATGTGTTCAGTCCATCAATCTTGAATAGAATACGGCATATCAGCGGAGAAGCAGCTTATAAACCGTATGGCAGGAGAGGTGCAGCAGTCATAGGTCGTGTCACATTTGTTCAATGTGGAAGTAGGTCGTGCCCAAGAATTAGGCAAGCGAAGAATTCCTAAGTATTAAGATCCCAAGAAGTTGCAGTGTCTGACAGATTTGTAGATGAATGGTTCAGAGAACCGACATGTTGATAAATTAGACACATGTGCAACTCTTGAGTTGCACATGTGTCTAATTTATCAACATGTCGGTTCTCTGAACCATTCATCTACATACAGAGGTAGAAAGAATGTCTTTCTACCTCTGTATGTTAGAAGTGATCAAGGTCCCAGGACCGAAACGTTTTCTAATAAATATGTTATAGTGTTTGCTTACGTGTCTTTCTAAACCAACTTGTCGGTATTTATTACCAAGGTTTATACCACAGTCTCTCTTGATCCAGATTCTTTCAGTACAGTCCTAGCATCACAACTCTGCATACACACATTAAATGGTGCTAAAATTGCAACTATATACAAATACAGTACATACTATTAAACTCACGGAGATAGGGCATATTACTAAGCAACAACTCTACATTAACAGGACATATTACTAAGCTATAACTGTACAGTGTAGCGAGATAGGACACATCAGTAAAGCCAGAAGGACATACACTGGAGGAAGGCAGAAGCAATAAAAGCCAAGAAAAAGACACTGGTCCATTATAGTGCGTAACATCTTGGTACTAAGTTAAAGGGGATGCATTATATCTTAAGCTGCCTCTCCCACGCTTCTTCCCGCACACTTTCCGTTATTCTTTCTCTTATACCTTCCTTCTAAGATGACTGACTCGACACCAACTGACATGTGATGCCTTCTTAGGTTTATGATTGAACACCTGAACTTTGTTCAAGTTTCTGCTTCAGTGTGCATTTACCATAGCATATACTGTGCGCTTGGCAAGTTCTGGAGAGGACAGCAACTATTTAGTGGTAATAGCGTACCGGCGAGCGTGCGTGAGACAGATGCATATATATATATATATATATATATATATATATATATATATATATATATATATATATATATATATATATATATATATATATATATAGTTGCTGTCCTCTCCAAAACTTGCCAAGTTCACTGTATGAGCTTTGGCAAATAGTGGGCAAACACACACACTGAAACAGAAACTTTAAACAAAGTTTAGGGATTTAGTTATAAACTTAAGGAGTCATCAAGTGTCAATTGATGTCGTGTCAGTTGCTTCGCATGGGCCAGTAGGCCTCCTGCAGTGCTCCTTCTTTATGTTCCTATACACACATATACAGCTATTGTCGTAAAAGAGGGAAAATAAATGAACACCAGCCATAGCAGTGAGGCAACACTTCACTCAGGACCTGAACACTAGGGAGGAAAGTGTCAGTGGTAATTAACCAAGAGAATCTGCCTGAACATTTGAGGAATAATGTCACATTATGACAAACAATGAGAGAGAGGGGAGGGCGGGGGAATATGACGTGGCAGGGGATGACGTGGAAGGGAGGATCGGGAAGCAGGGGTAGGGAGGGGGGGAGTTTGGTTCTTTAACCTTGTTAGTGGCATGAGAGCCAGCTGACCAGGCACTGAGTGCCTGTGACACCCTCCCCTCCCCTCCCACCATACCTCTCCACCAGGCCACTGTCTCCCACTGTGACCTTCACTTGATACACCCATGTACACTTAAATTACACACTACCTTTTCTTACATATTGTATTAAGTAAATCTCACGCACTCACAAGAGCACGCGCGCACATACAGTGTGCTCACCTAATTGTGGTTGCAGGGGTCGAGACTCGGCTCCTGGCCCCCGCCTCTTCACTGATCGCTACTAGGTCCTCCCTCTCTCTGCTTCCTGAGCTTTGTCATACCTCGTCTTAAAGCTATGTATGGTTCCTGCCTCCACTACATCACTTGCTAGGCTATTCCACTTCCTGACGACTCTGTGACTGAAGAAATACTTCCTAACATCCCTGTGACTCGTCTGAGTCTTCAGCTTCCAATTATGACCCCATGTTTCTGTGTCCCCTCTCTGGAACATCCTGTCTCTGTCCACCTTGTCTACTCCACGCATTATTTTGTATGTTGTTATCATGTCTCCCCTGACCCTCCTGTCCTCCAGTGTCGTCAGTCCGATTTCCCTTAACTTTTTTTCATAGGACAATCCCCCGAGCTCCTGAACTAGCCTTGTTGCAAACCTTTGTATTTTCTCTAATTTCTTGACGTGCTTGACCAAGTGTGGGTTCCAAACTGATGCTGCATAGTGAGTGTGTGTGTGTGTGTGTGTGTGTGTGTGTGTGTGTGTGTGTGTGTGTGTGTGTGTGTGTGTGTGTGTGTGTGTGTGTGTGTTGCCGAATAGGTAAAATTGGTCATTTAGCAAGAACTCATTTAAAATTAAGCCCTTTCTAAATTTTCTCTTATACGTTTAAAGATATATTTTTTTCAATCATGTTAAAATGAATAATTTTGAACCAAAAGAGTCTTAGAAAACTTACCTAACCTTATTATAACAAGCTCAATTTAATTTAGCCTAATCTAAATATATTTTAGATAAGTTTACAATAATGAAATATATTTTTTTCGTTGGGTTCAGAATTTTTGTGAAATTATTGCATACACAAATTTTCGCTTGGGTTATTCGACAAGAAGAGCGTTGCTATTTAAGCCAAAATAGCAAGTTTTACTTACTCAGCACGACATACATAACACGTCGGCCGTTTTCCAGGGAAACAAGTGGTTTAGAGCATACTGCGACTGATCAGGATTTGCCCCCGAGTCGTGTATGCAGCCTCCCTGGAAGCTAGTGAAACTCTCGACGCCGTAGACCACTACGCCACCATGCCACATAACATTATATGTCCAGTGAGAACACTAGGCATGTTTCCTCTAGCGCCGGGCACATGTGGTTAGCACCAAGGCTAATTTCATTCACTCCCGTTTGAATACCAGTTTCACGAGTAGTGCACAAATTAATGCATCCAGGAAAACAAGTGAATTAATGTTCTCCAGGAGCTTTGTCAAGCTCCTGGAGAGCGAAACGTTGCCACATATAAAATGTCACATTAGTTTCAAGTCTGTCCATTTACCTAAAAGCTAAGTACTGTTCATTTCGGTTAACTGATGCCCTCTTCAAAAAACTGAAAAAGTAAGGGGGAAGGGAGTAAGAGTGAAGGGAGTAAGAGTTGGGTAATGTAGCAGCAAAGTTCCTCCATCATGGTCGAGTATTAAGATCAAGGTAGTAAACAGATTCACTAAGGTGCTGTAGGTCACACAAACACCTGGGGTCGCCAGCACTCACGTATATCTTTCACAAACATCTAAGCTTACCCACCAAAATATAAAAGTATTTCAGAGTAATCGTGGCACACATGCAGACGGTCATGCACTCCGTCCCACCTTAATATGCAACCATTAATACTTTAATTGATGTAACTACTGTACTACTATCGTCCTTACTCGAGTCGAGTAGTAGGAGGGTGAAGGGTGACTTATAGGGATTGCATAGTTGTGGAAGTAATGGGGATTGCATAGTTGTGGGAGTAATGGGGACTGCAAGTTCATGGGAGTAATGGGGATTACAGGTTTGTGGGAGTAATGGGAATTGCATTTTTGTGGGAGTAATGGGGATCGCAAGTTCATGGAAGTAATGGGGGTGGGAGACTTGTAATAATAGTAAGGGAAATGAGAGACTTGTGGTGGTATGGAAATGGTGGAAGAAGGATTAATGAAGACACACACACACACACATACATACACACAAACACACACAAACATACACACACACAAACACACACACACACACACACATACAAACACACACACACACACACACACACACACACACAGGGAGAGAGAGGACCTAGTAGCAATCAGCGAAGAGGCGGGGCCAGGAGCTGTGACTCGACCCCTGCAACCACAAATAGGTGAGTACAAATAGGTGAGTACACACATACACACAAACATACACACACAAACATACACACAAACACACACAAACACACACACACAAACACAAACATTCACACACAAACATACACATACACACACACACACACACACACACACACACACACACACACACACACACACACACACACACACACACACACTGGAGTATGCAGCACCAGTCTGGAACCCACACCTGGTCAAGCACGTCAAGAAGTTAGAGAAAGGTTTGCAACAAGGCTAGTCCCAGAGCTCAGGGGAATGTCGTACGAGGAAAGGTTGAGGGAAATCGGACTGACGACACTGGAGGACAGAAGGGTCAGGGGAGACATGATAACGACATACAAGATACTGCGGGGAATAGACAAGGTGGACAGAGATAGGATGTTCCAGAGGGGACACAGGGACAAGGGGTCACAACTGGAAGCTGAAGACTCAGACGAGTCACAGGGACGTTAGGAAGTATTTCTCCAGTCATAGAGTTGTCAGCAAGTGGAATAGCCTAGCAAGTGAAGTAGTGGAGGCAGGAACCATACATAGTTTTAAGAAGAGGTATGACAAAGCTCAGGAAGCAGAGAGAGAGGACCCAGTAGCGAGGCGGGGTCAGGAGCTGAGTCTCGACCCCTGCAACCACAATTAGGTGAGTACAATTAGGTGAGTACACACACACACACACACACACACACACACACACACACACACACACACACACACACACACACACACACACACACACACACACACACCACGTTTTCAACTGTGACTGCTGCTCGCCTCTGGGGAGAGAGCGACCGAGCTAGAGGCTAAGTGATGGTGAACGTGTTTCTTCCTTGGCCTGGGTAAGGGAACAGCTGGTATGACTATTACACTGGACATGTAAACCAAGATTTAAGACTTGTGTTAAAGTAAGAAACCTTCAACACCAGTGTTTACACCTTGTGTTACCTTCACATAAATGTGAACTTTCACTCTCTAGTGACACGTGTGAAGCACGTCCAAGTTAATTCTTATTTACACTTATTTTCCATAAATAATCATCCTATTTTTTTGGGGGGGGGGAACAATCATGAGTTACGTAATATTATCCTAACAATTTTGGAGGCCTAGTCCAAGAGCAGGCCTCCAGAAATGGGTACTGAGTAGTTTACAAGAGGCGAGCCATGAAGTACGTAAAGTCGTTGACTGCAATAAGAACATAAGAAAGAAGGAACACTGCAGCAGGCCTACTGGCCCATGCGAGGCAGGTCCATGTCAAACCCCGGCTTAGACCAATGGCCCACCCAGTCAGGTCACCTCCACTTAAGGAAGGAGCACGGCATCTGACCCAGTAGCACCAGCTAGTCAGGTCCAACTCTCACCCACCCACACCCACTCATATATTTATCTAATCTATTTTTAAAACAACACAACGTCTTAGCTACTATAACGGTACTCGGGAGTTTGTTCCACTCATCCACAACCACTCATCCACTCAACCAAACCAGTGCTTTCCTATATCTGAATTTTTCCAGCTTAAAACCATTGCTGCTAGTCCTATCTAGGCTAGATATTTTTAGCACACTATTTACATCCTCTTTATTCATTCCTGTTGAGTATTGGCGTTCTTGGTGAACACTGCCACTCTTCCATCCTACATCACTCCTTGTTCACACATCTGCGCATCTTGAGCCATAACTGTACTTTTACTCAGCCATATTAGGGCAGTAACACTTTGGTTACCTTTGATGAGTTTCTAGTCTTTCTACTCCCGGAGCCTGGCCAGGGGAACAGGTTACACATGTGTCACAGCTGTACGAGTTAGTCTCGCCAGCCTACTATGTCAGCTACAACGACACAAATTCACAAATTACCCGTACACAGAGAGGAGCTTCCGATGACGTTTCGCACCGACTTGGAGCATTTACAAAGTCACACTAGTGTGTACCTTGTAAATGGTCAAAGTCGGACGGAAACGTCGTTGTAAGCTCCTCTCTCCTATGTGCGGGTTTTTGTGTGTTGTTCCAGTCACGGTATTGTGCCTTTTATTTACTGACACACAACACTGACTCATACATGCATGAACGATACATTTTTTTTTTTTGGGGGGGGCATTCGATGATAATTTTAATGTAATGAATTAATGTGGAGGGTGTGAGCACACTGGTTGTGATGAAGTAGTGTGAGCACACTGGTTGTGTTGAAGCAGTGTGAGCACACTGGTTGTGTTGAAGCAGTGTGAGCACACTGGTTGTGTTGAAGCAGTGTGAGCACACTGGTTGTGATGAAGTAGTGTGAGCACACTGGTTGTGTTGAAGCAGTGTGAGCACACTGGTTGTGTTTGAAGCAGTGTGAGCACACTGGTTGTGTTGAAGCAGTGTGAGCACACTGGTTGTGTTGAAGCAGTGTGAGCACACTGGTTGTGTTGAAGCAGTGTGAGCACACTGGTTGTGTTGAAAGCAGTGTGAGCACACTGGTTGTGATGAAGTAGTGTGAGCACACTGGTTGTGTTGAAGCAGTGTGAGCACACTGGTTGTGTTGAAGCAGTGTGAGCACACTGGTTGTGATGAAGTAGTGTGAGCACACTGGTTGTGATGAAGCAGTGTGAGCACACTGGTTGTGTTTGAAGCAGTGTGAGCACACTGGTTGTGTTGAAGCAGTGTGAGCACACTGGTTGTGATGAAGCAGTGTGAGCACACTGGTTGTGTTGAAGCAGTGTGAGCACACTGGTTGTGATTGAAGTAGTGTGAGCACACTGGTTGTGTGATGAAGCAGTGTGAGCACACTGGTTGTGTTGAAGCAGTGTGAGCACACTGGTTGTGATGAAGTAGTGTGAGCACACTGGTTGTGATGAAGCAGTGTGAGCACACTGGTTGTGATTGAAGCAGTGTGAGCACACTGGTTGTGTTGAAGCAGTGTGAGCACACTGGTTGTGATGAAGCAGTGTGAGCACACTGGTTGTGTTGAAGCAGTGTGAGCACACTGGTTGTGTTGAAGCAGTGTGAGCACACTGGTTGTGATGAAGTAGTGTGAGCACACTGGTTGTGTTGAAGCAGTGTGAGCACACTGGTTGTGTTGAAGAGTGTGAGCACATGTTGTTTGAAGAGTGGGCACACTGGTTGTGTTGAAGCAGTGTGAGCACACTGGTTGTGTTGAAGCAGTGTGAGCACACTGGTTGTGATGAAGTAGTGTGAGCACACTGGTTGTGATGAAGCAGTGTGAGCACACTGGTTGTGATGAAGTAGTGTGAGCACACTGGTTGTGTGAAGTAGTGTGAGCACACTGGTTGTGATGAAGCAGTGTGAGCACACTGGTTGTGATGAAGCAGTGTGAGCACACTGGTTGTGATGAAGTAGTGTGAGCACACTGGTTGTGTTGAAGCAGTGTGAGCACACTGGTTGTGTTGAAGCAGTGTGAGCACACTGGTTGTGATGAAGTAGTGTGAGCACACTGGTTGTGATGAAGCAGTGTGAGCACACTGGTTGTGTTGAAGCAGTGTGAGCACACTGGTTGTGATGAAGCAGTGTGAGCACACTGGTTGTGATGAAGTAGTGTGAGCACACTGGTTGTGTTGAAGCAGTGTGAGCACACTGGTTGTGTTGAAGCAGTGTGTGAGCACACTGGTTGTGATGAAGCAGTGTGAGCACACTGGTTGTGTTGAAGCAGTGTGAGCACACTGGTTGTGATGAAGCAGTGTGAGCACACTGGTTGTGATGAAGTAGTGTGAGCACACTGGTTTGTGATGAAGCAGTGTGAGCACACTGGTTGTGTTGAAGCAGTGTGAGCACACTGGTTGTGATGAAGTAGTGTGAGCACACTGGTTGTGTTGAAGCAGTGTGAGCACACTGGTTGTGTTTGAAGCAGTTGTGAGCACACTGGTTGTGTTGAAGCAGTGTGAGCACACTGGTTGTGTTGAAGCAGTGTGAGCACACTGGTTGTGTTGAAGCAGTGTGAGCACACTGGTTGTGATGAAGTAGTGTGAGCACACTGGTTGTGTTGAAGCAGTGTGAGCACACTGGTTGTGTTGAAGCAGTGTGAGCACACTGGTTGTGATGAAGTAGTGTGAGCACACTGGTTGTGTTGAAGCAGTGTGAGCACACTGGTTGTGTTGAAGCAGTGTGAGCACACTGGTTGTGTTGAAGCAGTGTGAGCACACTGGTTGTGTTGAAGCAGTGTGAGCACACTGGTTGTGTTGAAGCAGTGTGAGCACACTGGTTGTGTTGAAGCAGTGTGAGCACACTGGTTGTGATGAAGCAGTGTGAGCACACTGGTTGTGTTGAAGCAGTGTGAGCACACTGGTTGTGATGAAGCAGTGTGAGCACACTGGTTGTGATGAAGTAGTGTGAGCACACTGGTTGTGATGAAGCAGTGTGAGCACACTGGTTGTGTTGAAGCAGTGTGAGCACACTGGTTGTGATGAAGCAGTGTGAGCACACTGGTTGTGATGAAGCAGTGTGAGCACACTGGTTGTGATGAAGTAGTGTGAGCACACTGGTTGTGATGAAGCAGTGTGAGCACACTGGTTGTGTTGAAGCAGTGTGAGCACACTGGTTGTGATGAAGTAGTGTGAGCACACTGGTTGTGATGAAGCAGTGTGAGCACACTGGTTGTGTTGAAGCAGTGTGAGCACACTGGTTGTGATGAAGTAGTGTGAGCACACTGGTTGTGTTGAAGCAGTGTGAGCACACTGGTTGTGTTGAAGCAGTGTGAGCACACTGGTTGTGTTGAAGCAGTGTGAGCACACTGGTTGTGTTGAAGCAGTGTGAGCACACTGGTTGTGTTCACACCAAACCAGTTGTGTGTGACTTAATATAAACCTCGATCACGTTACTCAAGACTTTACACAATAACCCGCACATAGAAGAGAGGAGCTTACAACGACGTTTCGGTCCGGCTTGGACTATTTACTCTTCTATGTGCGGGTTATTTTTGTATTGTTCAAGTCAGGGTATTGTGCCTTTTTTGTTACTCAAGGTTTAAGTGACGTGAGTGGAGAGCCTCATTTTATAATTATTAATATAAAGCGCTAACCCCGCGTGGGTCATTGAGAACAACAGTGGTTGGTGGAAGTTCAATCATGCATCCAATAAACGCAACACGCCCACTCCAGCAGTCACACTTACCACCGCTGTTTGCAGGTCAAGAATTTAAGGATAAAACTAAAGGTCAATTTGAAATAATTAAAGGTGAAAACTGGTGGAAGTGTAAATGTAAGTGCTGAGAACGATGCACTGGTGGAAGTGTAAATGTAAGTGCTGAGAACGATGCACTGGTGGAAGTGTAAATGTAAGTGCTGAGAACGATGCACTGGTGGAAGTGAAAATGTAAGTGCTGAGAACGATGCACTGGTGGAAGTGAAAATGTAAGTGTTGAGAACGATGCACTGGTGGAAGTGAAAATGTAAGTGTTGAGAACGATGCACTGGTGGAAGTGTAAATGTAAGTGTTGAGAACGATGCACTGGTGGAAGTGAAAATGTAAGTACTGAGAACGATGCACTGGTGGAAGTGTAAATGTAAGTGTTGAGAACGATGCACTGGTGGAAGTGAAAATGTAAGTACTGAGAACGATGCACTGGTGGAAGTGAAAATGTAAGTGTTGAGAACGATGCACTGGTGGAAGTGTAAATGTAAGTGTTGAGAACGATGCACTGGTGGAAGTGAAAATGTAAGTGTTGAGAACGATGCACTGGTGGAAGTGTAAATGTAAGTGTTGAGAACGATGCACTGGTGGAAGTGAAAATGTAAGTGTTGAGAACGATGCACTGGTGGAAGTGAAAATGTAAGTGCTGAGAACGATGCACTGGTGGAAGTGTAAATGTAAGTGCTGAGAACGATGCACTGGTGGAAGTGTAAATGTAAGTGCTGAGAACGATGCACTGGTGGAAGTGAAAATGTAAGTGCTGAGAACGATGCACTGGTGGAAGTGTAAATGTAAGTGCTGAGAAACGATGCACTGGTGGAAGTGTAAATGTAAGTGTTTGAGAACGATGCACTGGTGGAAGTGAAAATGTAAGTGTTGAGAACGATGCACTGGTGGAAGTGAAAATGTAAGTGCTGAGAACGATGCACTGGTGGAAGTGTAAATGTAAGTGCTGAGAACGATGCACTGGTGGAAGTGTAAATGTAAGTGTTGAGAACGATGCACTGGTGGAAGTGAAAATGTAAGTGCTGAGAACGATGCACTGGTGGAAGTGTAAATGTAAGTGCTGAGAACGATGCACTGGTGGAAGTGTAAATGTAAGTGTTGAGAACGAGCACTGGTGGAAGTGAAAATGTAAGTGTTGAGAACGATGCACTGGTGGAAGTGAAAATGTAAGTGTTGAGAACGATGCACTGGTGGAAGTGTAAATGTAAGTGTTGAGAACGATGCACTGGTGGAAGTGTAAATGTAAGTGCTGAGAACGATGCACTGGTGGAAGTGTAAATGTAAGTGCTGAGAACGATGCACTGGTGGAAGTGTAAATGTAAGTGCTGAGAACGATGCACTGGTGGAAGTGTAAATGTAAGTGTTGAGAACGATGCACTGGTGTAAGTGTAAGTGCTGAGAACGATGCACTGGTGTAAGTGCTGAGAACGATGCACTGGTGTAAGTGTAAGTGCTACACTGGCAGGGCCATGACGTCATAGGCCGAGGTTACCTGCCATATTGGAACACTTTAAAAACTACATTCCTACTAAAGCATATATTTTATCAAAAAATATTATTCAATAGCAGTTACTCAGTATCTAGTGTCTTATTGATTGTTAGTTTTTATAAACAAAAAGATACAGTACCGTGACTAGAACAATAAACAAGTTAGTGTGACTTAGTAAATGGTCTAAATCGCACCGAAACGTCGTCGTAAGCTCCTTTCTCTTATGTGCGGGTTGTGTGTTGTTAGTTTTTAGTTGGCATAAACTTTACAATTAACAAAAATTATAAGTATTTTTAAAGAGCTGGTCGCCTGAGGAAATATGATTCAATAAAATGTGGAGAAAAGGATTATCTTGCCAAATACATAACTGCAATTAAAACTAGAGGCTACGAGGAATATTGGAACACTATCATGTTACTGCCTTCACTGTTTCCCAGACAACACAGAGAGATGGCCATGAACACGACACTACGAGGCTGTTTCAGCTCTGGGCCTTAGCAGCAGTCTGGGTCATACACAACCCACACACACTGTTGTGGGTCATCATTTGACTAAAACCCGCGTCAGGAAACACTTGTCCTGTTTCCTGACCAATCTAACTGCTGAGGTTCAACAAGGTTAACAAACCTGTGAGTAACAGGTTGCACAAATCAGCGTGTGAGGCATGGTGTACACTGTACAACTGTTTATAATGTAACATTGTGGCAGCGTAAAGATAGTCTATTTAGCGTTCAGATAATTTAGTTACTTTATATCAAAGTACGTCACTACATTCTTCAATATACGCTTGATTATATTTCATTACTATGTTATTTTCTATAACAACAAATATAGTAACCATAATATCACAGGACATCATTCCAGCATTATTAATGATACTAGATAAATGCTACATTTTTTTTTTTGCAAACAAAATGCAATAATATTTGATAGTTTGAATACAAACTTATCCTACTGAAATACTGTTTTGGCTGCATGTTAATTTTTCAAGTAGTGTATTGTTGTGCTACTCTGCTCACTCACTGGTTAGTAGCATTAGAGCCTGAAGTTACCAGCTCACCACTCCATGAGCTGGATAACCCATACAACTTTACTGTTCCACGTCAAGAAGAAGAAAGATTTAGTAATAGAGCTTCAATTAAATATTAAATTATAAACATAAAAATGATCACGATTAAATAATTAAGATATGATTATAATGGAGGGGGAGAAGACAGAAGAAAGAAGGAAGGAGAGCAGTAACAGAGGAAGGAAGGGAGTGTGGTGGCGGCAGCAGTGAGGGCTAGCCGGCGACCTTGGCCGAGAGAAGGTGTGAGGCACGCTGAGTGCATCTGCACCCACCCTGGTACACATGTACCGGGTGCACCACCCCACCCCACCCTGGTACACATGTACCGGGTGCACCACCCCACCCCACCCTGGTACACGTGTACCGGGGGAACCACCCCCCACCCCACCCTGGAACACGTGTACCGGATGCAGGAGTATCCTCCCAGGTACAAGCGCGAGACCAGCTTGGTTCATCTGGTACCACCCTCACTCTACATTATGCCACCACAACGCCAGCAAACCCACACCAGCCACCTGCATCATAAACCCCTTGCAATATATACAGGCACTATCACCCTTATGAGTTTAGCGCTTCCCGGCTGGGTCGAAACGTTTGGAAAAATCTCGTTACACTTACTACCTTCATTTATGCAGCAGCAAGCAGGCACCTGGGTGCTAGTTAAATATTTGTGGGTTGCATCCTGGATATGTTAGACTACCTTAGATAAGTGCTATATAGGATATGAACACTTAGCCTCATAACTGAACTGTTTACAATGTGTTACCTGCACGTTACTTGTGGTAACACCCGGGAGTCACCGTCCCCGAGGCCCGATCCCAGACCAGGCTGACAGTGTTGAGGCCAAGTGTTCCCAGCTGATGAATACGACACTGTACAAAACATGTGTCTTATTCATTAACTTGTGGGTTACGTACATCATTAATATAACACTCTAACCCCTGGATGACAACCATATGGTGTATACCCCAGTTCTCTAGGGACCTCCCCAGACCATGTCAACCCTCAGGGGAACTCCCCCCACCCCCTAACAACTCGCATATGTTGCCACTGACGGTTATAAATAATACTGTAAAAACTATTGTATAAATGCATGGCAGGAAGCCTCCGGGAAGGCACTTCCCGTGTAGTATATAAATGTCGCTATGCATTACACAACTACATTGTTGCTGTCCACTTGACCCAAGTGGTCAAGGTAACTTCTATGCAAGACACCTAAAAATTATTTTACAAACAGAAGCAAAAATGTTTATTTGGTTGTGAGACGACAATGTTTAGGACGCACACATACAGAACATTTACAAAGTCACACTGTATCGTTCCAGTCACGGTATTGTGCTTTTTTTTTTTTTTTGTTATACAGAACATTATTTAGATTTACTTGACGATAACCTGGTAGAGTCATTTACCGGACACAACTAAATAAATGTATCGAAGACCAGAAAGTTGATGGAGTGGATCATGCAAACTTCAAAAACAAGAGAAATAACGCCAATGACAGAACAACTTAAATCACTTGAGCTCTCAAGTATAGAATATCGTCCTTTGCTCAGTTTCCTTCAAGTCAAAGAGATATTAGGGCCGGAAAATGTGCAAAGATAGCTTCCTGCCTGAACACCCAATAAAACATTTGAAACTACTGGAATCGCCTTAAAGTAGCCGAAATTTGCTCTCTGGAGAAAGGTTGAAAGATACCTCATAACATATACCTGGAAGATATCGGAGGAACCTGTCCCGAATTTGTGCTACCACAACTAACACCGCGTAACTTACTAGAGTGAGAAAAGTTAGAGGAAGTGCAAAATAAATTCGATTAAAAGTTGAGTCTCCCATCAGCACAACAAGAGAAAACTATCAACATCCTTGACCCAAGATTTTCAACCTGCTACCAGCAGATATTATTATTTCTAAAACAAATGCAAAAGTCTTTAAAAGAATGCTGGACTACTGCAGCCGCCAAGTGACAAATCAACCATACATTAATTTCAATCCTGGTTAGCGTGCTGTTAACAGCAACAGTCTGCTTGACCTGGCGCTCGATAAGGAAGCCTGACCAAAGGCAGTGCTGCCTGGAGGAAAAATAGAAAAAGCTCCTGAAACCTGTGACAAGATATATGAGAGGTATACCTGGAGTGAGGGGTAACGTCTTCCCGTCCTTGAGAGGTATACCTGGAGTGAGGGGTAACGTCTTCCCGTCCTTGAGAGGTATACCTGGAGTGAGGGGTAACGTCTTCCCGTCCTTGAGAGATATACCTCCAGTGAGGGTAACGTCTTCCCGTCCTTGAGAGGTATACCTCCAGTGAGGGGTAACGTCTTCCCGTCCTTGAGAGGTATACCTGGAGTGAGGGGTAACGTCTTCCCGTCCTTGAGAGGTATACCTGGAGTGAGGGGTAACGTCTTCCCGTCCTTGAGAGATATACCTCCAGTGAGGGTAACGTCTTCCCGTCCTTGAGAGGTATACCTCCAGTGAGGGTAACGTCTTCCCGTCCTTGAGAGGTATACCTCCAGTGAGGGTAACGTCTTCCCGTCCTTGAGAGGTATACCTCCAGTGAGGGTAACGTCTTCCCGTCCTTGAGAGGTATACCTCCAGTGAGGGTAACGTTTCCCTGTCCCTGACAGGTATACCTGGAGTGAGGGTAACGTCTTCCCGTCCTTGAGAGGTATACCTGGAGTGAGGGTAACGTCTTCCCGTCCTTGAGAGGTATACCTCCAGTGAGGGTAACGTTTCCCCGTCCCTGACAGGTATACCTGGAGTGAGGGTAACGTCTTCCCGTCCTTGAGAGGTATACCTGGAGTGAGGGTAACGTCTTCCCGTCCTTGAGAGGTATACCTCCAGTGAGGGTAACATTTCCCTGTCCCTGACAGGTATACCTGGAGTGAGGGTAACGTTTCCCCGTCCCTGAGAGGTATACCTGCAGTGAGGGTAACGTATCGCCCTCCCCGAGAGGTATACGTGCAGTGAGGGTAACGTCTCCCCGTACCTGAGAGGTATACCTGGAGTGTGGGTAACGTCCCTGAGAGGTATACCTGGGGTGAGGGTAACGTCTCGCCGGCCCTGGGAGGTATACCTAGAGTGAGGACAACATCTACCCGTCCCTGAGAGGTATACCAGGAGTTAGGGTAACGTCTTCCCGTCCTTGAGAGGTATACCTCCAGTGAAGGTAACGTTTCCCCGTCCCTGAGAGGTATACCTGCAGTGAGGGTAACGTATCGCCCTCCCCGAGAGGTATACGTGCAGTGAGGGTAACGTCTCCCCGTACCTGAGAGGTATACCTGGAGTGTGGGTAACGTCCCTGAGAGGTATACCTGGGGTGAGGGTAACGTCTCGCCGGCCCTGGGAGGTATACCTAGAGTGAGGACAACATCTACCCGTCCCTGAGAGGTATACCAGGAGTTAGGGTAACGTATTCCCGTCCCGGAGAGGTATACCTGGAGTGTGGGTAATGTCCCGCCCCTGAGAAGTATACCTGGAGTGTGGGTAACGTCCCGCCCCTGAGAGGTATACCTGAAGTGTGGGGTAACGTCCCGCCCCTGAGAGATATACCTGAAGTGTGGGTAACGTCCCGCTCCTGAGCGGTATACCTGAAGTGTGGGTAACGTCCCGCCCCTGAGAGGTATACCTGAACGTCCCGCCCCTGAGAGGTATACCTGAAGTGTGGGTAACGTCCCGCTCCTGAGCGGTATACCTGAAGTGTGGGTAACGTCCCGCTCCTGAGAGGTATACCTGAAGTGTGGGTAACGTCCCGCCCCTGAGAGGTATACCTGAAGTGTGGGTAACGTCCCGCTCCTGAGCGGTATACCTGAAGTGTGGGTAACGTCCCGCCCCTGAGAGGTATACCTGAAGTGTGGGTAACGTCCCACCCCTGCATGTAGGGGGTCATGGTAATATTTCCTCTGGGCATCAAAGATCTCAGCCCTGATAAACAACTCTCAGTTGTTTTCCTGACTTTCACTTCCGTCTTCTTCCTGTCTCCTTCCACGCATTTCCTTGTTTCATCCTCCACTCTCTCCACATCCTACCATCCATCTTCCTGATTTTTTTCCTACCACCTTCCATATCTCCTCTACTCTCTTCCCACGTCCTACATTCTCTCTCTCTTTCCACGACTAACATTATCTCCTTCCTTTCCACGCCCCCTCATTCTAGTTTGGATAATTTTCCTTATAAAAGGAACACTGCAGTAGACCTAATGGCCTATGTCTCTTTCTTATTTGTCTTTTTCCGCTCCTCCCTACTGTCTTTCTCCGAGGAGCCAAGAGCAGAGTACTAAACACTTACTTGTAGTTTTCTCGTAGCAAGCTAGCGGCAGACAGACAGACAGACAGACACACACACACACACACACACACACACACACACACACACACACACACACACACACACACACACACACACACGACACTGTACACCGGGTACGTCATCGCCATACTAGAGTATGCAGCACCAGTTTGAAACCCACACTTAATCAAGCGCGTCAAGAAATTAGAGAAAGGGCAAAGGTTTGAGACAAGGTTAGTTACAGAGCTAAGGGGAATGTCCCACGAAGAAAGGTTAAGGGAAATCGGCCTGACGACACTGGAGGACAGGAGGGTTAGGGGAGACATGATAACGACATACAAAATACTGCATGGAACAGACAAGGTGGACAGAGGCAAGATGTTCCAGAGAGGAGACACAGAAACGAGGGGCCACTCTTGGAAGTGAAGACTCAAATGAGTCACAGGGATGTTAGGAAGTATTCCTTCAGTCAGAGTCGTCAGGAAGTGGAGCAGTATAGCGAGTGATGTAGTGGAGGTAGGACCCATACATAGCTTTAAGATGAGGTATGATAAAGCTCAGGGAGCAGGGAGAGAGAGGACCTAGTAGCGTTCAGTGAAGAGGCGGGTCCAGGAGCCGAGTCTCGACCCCTGCAACCACAATTAGGTGAGTACACACACACACACACACACACACACACACTGCAGGTCCTAGGGAAGGTTGAGGGTTAACGGGGTGAGAGAAAGCTGGAGGTGAACCAGCTCCTGCCTCCGTGATTCAACCTTCACCACGGAGGCCACATCATACGCGGCCAGACAGTCACTCCTACAAGCACCCACACCCACAACAAACCCACTACCGCAACACCATACACTGAAGTACCAACACTTAGGACAGCACTCACTAAGTGCCAGCAGTGCCAATTACTGTAACAATGTGTCACGAGATCTACACAGTATTCCTGGAATTCCCCTCAAGACCCTCAATATTGAATGACTGAGGATGATGCATCAACCACCTCAGGGACACGTCAGCATGTAGAGCACCGGCGTAGAACTAAAATTTGAGCATATCCAGAAACTAGAAAAGCTCCAAAAATATGTAACAAGTCCAGGCTAGTGCTGAGGGCTGTGCACGAGAGACTGAAGCTGAACCTGACAACTCTGGGAGAGAGGAAGACTAAAGAGACATGAGTATGACATACAAAATACTAAGAGGAAATGATACGGCAAATAGAACTAAACTGTTTGAAATGCGAGGAACAAGAATATGAGAACATAGACGGAAACTATAAATCACACAAGACACAGGGAAGTTATGAAGTATTTTTTGTCTCAGGGAAGTAGTACAAACTGGTATTGGCAACTCTGAGGCAAATGACACACTAATTCAAGAGTCTACAAACAGTAATAATGGACGATGAAGCTCAAGAGGCGCTGAAAATAACCAAGACAACGCCACTAAAACAAATTTGTGAATACACTACTGACATTATAAAAATCCAGATTACAAACTAAATACCACAGTGGACAGAATGTTAAGAAGCAAGGTCAGGAGTTCTATACACACACACACACACACACACACACACACACACACACACACACAAAAAAAAAAAAAAAAAAAAAAAAAATTAACCCTGCAATTCAAAAAAATTAATCCCACCAACAAATCTACAATAATACAAGAGAGCTCTCACGCTGTTAGACTATCCCAATTATAAATACATCAAATGGTTAAAACGGTTACGAAAGCACATCCTCGTCCGGGTATCCCCGGAACCATGAGCATAAATCTACTTTTTAAACTATAAATAGTGATGTAAAATATATAATTATTACTTAATACTATATCTATACATTAAAAAAATGGTTGGAGGTGTTGCCGTTTATAAGTTCATTCAAATAATGACGTCCGTGTAGAGTGAATGATGGTGAATGTACTTCCTTCAACGAGTCACCTTGCGAGGAAACAGCTGGTGTTAAAACTTTAATCAGAGATTACAAGAGTGAGGAGAGGAAGTACTAACGTTAATCATGGCGTTGGAAGAGATCCTGAAGAGCGTCGCCCTCTCGTTGACGGTCTTAGTCTTAGCGGTGAGGTCGTGGGTGTTGTCGATGGCTTCCAGTTCCCCCAGTGACTTCTGCAGCGCCGCTCCATGCTTGATGATAAGGTCGTGGCACGTGCGTAGGTCCTCAAGTTTCGCCGTCAGCACCTTCTGTGTGTTGGATACGTCGTCCACTCCGGAGTCGCTAACGTCCTCTTCGTCTTCATCTTCTGAAACAAGTGCAGAGTTAATGGAAGTCGGGGAGACAAGAGAAGTCGGGGAGACAAGAGAAGCCGGGGAGACAAGAGAAGCCGGGGAGACAAGAGAAGCCGGGGAGACAAGAGAAGCCGGGGAGACAAGAGAAGCCGGGGAGACAAGAGAAGCCGGGGAGACAAGAGAAGCCGGGGAGACAAGAGAAGCCGGGGAGACAAGAGAAGCCGGGGAGACAAGGGAAGTTGGGGAGGAGAGAAAAAGAAGTGCAGGGAAATAATAGAGGACAACTGAAAAAGCCAAACGAGAAGAGAGGAGGGGAGACAGGGCAATAAATGTGTCACAATTGCTCAAGACATTGATGAAATGTGGTGGAGACACACACTATACACAGTTTTAGGGTAGGTATGATTGGGTCGTGTAGGCCAGGCATCAATCAAGCTGGCTGACATCAATTAAGAGGAATGTTTACTCAATAAAATATCTTAGAGTATGTCGTCGAAGTAGCTAGTTTGTGTACCTCATGCCCATCCTGTGGGTATGAGGTACACAATGTATATGGGTATACAAAAAGCCCAGGAACTAGATCCCAACGGGGTTAACAGGAGTACATCTGGATTTTTATCTGTAATTTTCTAATCTGTTGGAAGCAAATTTAGGATATTTGGTTAATATATCTGGTATCTTATTTTCATTAACTTACCTTGAAATATCTCACAGGTTTTTATACTATCTCTATATCCCTCAATAAGTGGACAATTAAGCACAAGGTTCAAGAAAGTGACCATAAAGGTGCCCACATATTTTGCATTTTTGATAATCATCATCTGTATGTCTGCCAAACTGCCAGAAGTACTAGCAATCAAACCTAAGCCTGGCTACTACAACATCAGTCAGCCTATTGACATTGCAAGTAGTTCTGTAGACCTACATGTCTACATTCGCGTTATTATAGTGAGAGATCTCAGGCTTCCAACTGTATTTCTATGACAGTTTCATTAATTGCTTCTCTCTTGATACTATTCCTAATGGCAGACAAATACATAAAATATGTGATATAGTCTACATTTTTACTTCAGGGAACTTTCTTTGGCAAACTTCGGTTTTATCATGAAAGAATAATTCAGTGTGATGAAATTAATAAAAAATGAACATTAATTACTATTTCTCGTGTTTTTTTTATTAGCTATACATGGTTCTCCAAGGAGCATATTGTTAGCGTGATTACGTGAGTCGAGTGCCTTCAGTGATGGACAGGATCGTAGTAATCAATGAGTTAAGCTCAACTTTAAACGCCATTACGATGGCAAATAATTAAATTTGCAGTGTAGATGCCCAGTTAACTCTTATGTCTAGTTTAACGTGGTTGATCTAGTTGTTAACCAATAGCGTGGCAATAATAGTAGATGCAACCCTGCCAGTAAACTCCTGCTTAGAGCCAGTGTTAGAGCGTGTTAGACAGGAGTGGAGGAAATGGTTTTTGGAACCTGACGAGCTGTTGGAGTGTGAGCTGTGTTACATTTACGAAGGGATTCAGGGAAACCTGTTAGCCGGACTTGAGTCCTGGCGGTGGGAAGTACAATGCCTGGACTCTAAAGGAGGGGTGGGGATATGTGCTGTTAGGAGGATCACCTGAACTGTCGTATCCGCGTCTCTGGCAAAACAGTGATAGTGTGAATGATGGTGAATGTTTCTTTCTCGGGTCAACCTACCTCAGTGGGAGACGGCCAATGTGTTAAAAAAATAATAAATAAATAATAATAATAATATTCCATGACACAAAGTGTGGAGGTAGCCAAGAAATAGGTAAACAAAACCCGGCTGGTGCACACCGTAGAGTTGTGTCTGGTGTCTACACTTCCTGCACACTGAAAATCAACAGCTAGTTAAGACAACAGTGAAGGTAACCACTGTTAAGCACGTACACATCATACTGTTCAGTGAACATCATGCGTACACTGATGGTTCTGTCTAGCAGTGATCATGCGTACACTGATGGTTCTGTCTAGCAGTGAACATCATGCGTACACTGATGGTTCTGTCTAGCAGTGTACAGGCCGCAGTGCAGCGGCCTGTAAGTAGAGTGACTTGGATGAAGCAGTGGTCCAGGCAAAGTTAATAAGCAGCTTCAAGATAATAGTATATGATATGGCCCAAGAGGACAGGAATCAATGATTCAGATCAAAATAGTCTGGGCTGTGGGTCAGGAGCCGAGCCTCAACTCTAGGCGAGTAAGAGTACCAAAACTATGAACTCACCAAAACCTTTAATCTTATAATGGGACCAACACATGAACTATCTTTCACACACACACAAGCCACTACACGATACTTTCTTCACCAGTTAACTAGCCATGTCAACTTCCATATTGGCGGAAAGTGATGTTGTCCTCGCGACTCCCTTCCCTTCCATCACTAACCCTGGCAGCTTGGTGCCACCCTCTAACCCCTACTCCAACATTCGGCACCTCCCTCCCACCCTTTCCATCACTCTCCCTGGCAGCTTGATGCCCCTCTCCCTTCCAACCTTTCCCTTACTCCATCACTCTCCCTGACAGCTTGGTGCCACTCTTGCCACTGCTCCCACATTTGACACCACTACCACTGCCGCCGTCTATTTTATTCCGTCAACACACTCGCTCTGCCCAACCACCGCTGCGTCAACATCCTCCCCTTCCTTCATCCTTCATCACATCGCATGAGTCACTGTTGCGGTACCAAACTACTTTTTGTGTCTTGGGGTAGAGGAAAATTGGAATAAAAGGCACGTGAAAGTGTTGGAGGCCAACACGTACACAATTTTACGATATTAGAGGGCTCAGTAGACTAGAAATCACCCTGCACCATCACGAAAGTATACACCACCATACACTATCACACAATTACACACCATACACCATTATGTACAAATACATACACACCACCAAACAATGTCACGTAAGAATACACCATACACTATCACACACACACCATACACCATCACATACACACCACCATACAGTATCACATTAATACAAACCACCATACACTATCACGTCAGAATACACCACCATACACTATCACCAGCCTGATCGTAGGTGTCAAGTTCAAAACCAAAAGAAGCTTGTAAATCAAGTGAATCATTGTCATATGAAAAATTTCCATACCTCATTGACGTGTTTCATTCAATTCAGAGATAACGAACTTCAACAGCGGCCAAGTGTAGCAACTCAAGGTTGGAATACTTGAAACAAGAATGTAGATAAATGGTTCAGAGAACCGACTTGTTGATAAATTAGACACATATGCAACACTTTGGTATCTTTACTGAGAAGACGTTTCGTCACACAGTGGCTTCATCAGTCCTATACAAAGAATAATGAAGGTCAGCAGGAGTTCGAGTTAATCAGTCCATCAATCTTGAAAAGATTGATGGACTGACCACATCAACTCCAGGCCGAGAGACTGATTACC
>NC_069465.1:1382472-1384972 GCF_026875155.1 Cherax quadricarinatus | reverse complement strand
TGCCTGTGTGTGTTTGTGTACACATACTAATTATCAACAACAACCAGTGATTGATTATGACAGTAATAACAGTTGATGTTCTAATTATTGTTGTTCTTATTGATGTTTGTGTGTTGTAGTTTACTGCTGGGTGCTGCTGCTATGTTATTTATTGTCGTTGCTGTTGTTCCTGATGCTGTAACAGCAGTAGCAGCAACATTAGGAAGAGAGGCAGCATAATGGTAGTAAAGATGAGAGGCAGTATAATGATGGTAAAGATGAGAGGCAGCATAATGGAAGTGCAGATGAGAAGAAGCAGTATAATGGTAGTGCAGATGAGAGGAAGCAGCATAATGATATTACAGACGAAAGGAGGCAGCATAACAGTAGTACAGATGAGAGGAGGCAGAATAATGGAAGTACAGATGAGAGGAGGCAGCATAATAGCAGTACAGATGAGAGGAGGCAGCATAATGGTAGTGCAGATGAGAGGCAGCAGCATAATGGTAGTACAGAGGCAGAAGCATAATGGTAGTATAGATGAAAGGAGGCAGCAGTGTACATGACGTGTGGTTGAAGGTGGAGGGAAGGTCAAGCAGCTCTGCCTCCCGATACATTTCCTGCCTACTTCCTCGCTTGTGTTGGCTCCTTCATCCCACGCACCATTATAACCTTTCAAGAACAAGCGCGCGTACATGCCTGCTTGTTTGCGTATTACGTGCGTGTATATGTGGGCACGAACGTGCGGGCCCAGGAGCTAGGTATCGACCCCCACGCAAACAAATCGGCGAGTACACACACACACAAGATCCATTTATAGCTTGAAGAGTAGGTACGATAAGGCTCTTGGAACAGGGAGAGAGAGGACTTAGTAGCGACCAGCGAAGAGGCGGGGCCAGGAGCTGTGAATCGACGCCTGCAATCACACAGAGTGAACACACACACACACCTGCAACCACAAGTGACTACACCGACAAGCCATCACCATCAACATATGCAACAAACTTGCAGAAACACCTCTGAGTATAAGAATCATCAAATAAATTATTATAAAATCAAAATACCGTGGCTGCAACAATACACAAATAACTCGCACTCAAGGTTATTTGTGTAAACCTGAGATTGTTGGTCAGATTCACTGTCATGAAGATTCCGAGGTGGACTGTATCAGGATGCAGTAGTTGCTTCACTGATCGCCTCCAATCTTCATACAAAAACCACATTCCAGTTGTCAAAATCACATAGGAGTGATCTAATTTCAACCCGGTCGAATGCACCACCTGGTGGACGGTATGTAGCCAGCTGGTGGATAGTATAAAGCCAACTGCACAAAAATTGGAACGGAGTATATGTTATATACCTACCTACGACACCACATTCCCACCCATTCTGTTATTACAATGAGAAAGAACAAAACCCAGCTAGGTGCAGGCAGCACTCGTGGAATGTGGAGACCATCAGGTGTGATCACAGTAATGCCAGAATACCTACAATTCCTCAGATTAAGAGTCCTTCACTAGTATGAAAGCACACACCCTCAAGCCGCAACGAACGACTGTCAATGCATAAAGAAGAATGGACGGGGACTCGAACCGTGGTACTGACAGGTAGCAGAATCAGCACTGTTTACCATTATGAAGGTTTCAAGACTGGTTTCTGTTACAAGTCTTCATCACCGGTCACCAGCTGTAACGCAACTTTCTTTATAGATCATATGGCCTTGAAGGGATACAAGAACAGATATATTATGAAAGCTTCTGGGGCGGTGGGACGGGACAGTAGGGTCACAGCTGGTGGCCACTGATGCAGACTTGTCACAAAATTCAGTCTGTGAAATCTTCCTATTGTAAGCCTCGTAGCTCGTCTCTTCTTATTCACACCACACACACACCACACACACACCACAACACACACACACACACACACACACACACGAGGAAAGGTTAAGGGAAATCGGACTGACGACACTGGAGGACAGAAGGGTCAGGGGAGACATGATAACGACATACAAGATACTGCGGGAATAGACAAGGGGGACAGAGATAGGATGTTCCAGAGAGGGTACACAGGGACAAGGGGGGCACAACTGGAAGCTGAAAACTCAGACGAGTCACAGGGACGTTAGGAAGTATTTCTTCATTAGAGTTGTCAGAAGTGGAATAGCCTAGCAATAAGTAGGGAGGCAGGAACCATACATAGTTTTAAGAAGAGGTAGACAAAGCTCAGGAAGCAGAGAGAGAGGATCCAGTACGATCAGGAAGAGGCGGGGCCAGGGGCTGATTTCGGGCCCCCGCAAAACAATTGGTGAGTACACACACACACAAGGGCACACACACAGGCCCCCCACACAACACACACACAGGCACACCACCACACACACACCCCCACAACACAAAACACACCCCACACAGGCACCACACACGGGACCACACACACCGGACCCCACACCACCACACCACCCACAGGGCCCCCCCACACAGGCACACACACACACACAGGGGGCACACACACACACAGGGAC
>NC_069465.1:1378680-1381972 GCF_026875155.1 Cherax quadricarinatus | reverse complement strand
TGTGTGTGTGTGGTGTGTGTGTGTGTGTGTGTGGGTGTGTGTGTGGTCGTGGTGTGGGGTGTGTGGTGTGTGTGGTGTGTGTGTGTGTGGTTGTGTGGTGTGGTGTGTGTTGTGTGTGTGTGTGTTTTGTGTGTGTGTGGTTTGTGGTGTGTGTCTGTGTTGTGTGTGTGGTGTGTGTGTGGTGTGTGTGTTGGTTGTGTTGTGTGTGTGTGTTGTTTGGTGTGTGTTGTGTGTGGTGTGTGTGTGTGTGGGGTGTGTGTGGTTGTGTGTGGTGTGGGTGGTGAGTGTGTGTGTGGTGTGTGTGTGTGGTGTGTGTGTGTGTGGTGTGTTTTGTTTGTGTGCGTGTGATGTGTGTGGTTGTGTGTGTGTGGTGTGTGTGTGTGGTGTGTGTGTGTGTGGTGGTGTGGTGTGGTGTGTGTGTGTGGTTGTGTGTTGTGTGGTGTGTGTGTGTGGTGTGTGTGTGGTGTGTGTAGTGTGTGTGTGTCGTGTGTGTGTGTGTGGGTGTGTGTGGTGTGTGTGTGTGTGTGTGTGTGTGTGTGTGTGTGTGGTGTGTGTGTGTGTGTGGTGTGTGTGTGGTGTGTGGTGGTGTGTGTGTTGGTGTGTGTGTGGGTGTGTGTGTGGTGTGTGTGGTGTGTGTGGGTGTGTGTGTGGTGTGTGTGTGGTGCGTTGTGTGGTGCGTGTGTGGTGAGTGTGTGTGTGTGTGGTGTGTGTTGTGGTGTGTGTGTTTTGTTGCTTGTGTGTGTTGTGTGTGTGTGTGTGGTGTGTGTGTGTTGTGTGTGTGATGTGTGTGTGGTGTTGATGTGTGTGTTGTGTGTGTGGTGTGTGTGTGGTGTGTGTGTGATGTGTGTGTGGGTGTGTCGTGTGTTGTGTGTGTGTGTGTGTGTGTTGTGTGTTGTGTGGTGTGTGTGTGTGTGTGGTGTTGCGTGGTGTTGTGCGTTGTGTGTGTGTGTGTGTGGTGTGTGGTGTGTGTGTGTGGTGTGTGTGTTGTGGGTGTGGGTTTGTGTGTGTGTGTTGTGTGTGTGTTGTGTGTGTGTGTTGTGTGTGGTGTGTGTGGTGTGTGTGTGTGTGTGTGTGCTGTGTTGTGTGGTGTTGTGTGATGTGTGGGTTGTGTGTGTGTGTGGTGTGCTGTGTGTGGTGTTGTGGTGTGTTGTGTGGGTGTGTGGGTGATTGTAGTGTCGGTGTGTGTGTGATGGTGTGTGTGTGGTTTGTGTGTGTGGTGTGTGTGTGGTGTTGTGTGTGTGTGTGTGCTGTGGTGTGTGTGTGGTGATGTGGTGTGGGTTGTGGGGTTGTTGTGTGTGTGTGTGTGTGGGTGCTGTGGTGTGGTGTGTGTGTGGTGTGTGTGGTGGTGTGTGTGTGTGTGGTGTGTGTGTGTGGTGTGTGTGTGTGTGGTGTCGTGTGGTGTGTGGGTGTGGTTGGTGTGTGGTGTGTGTGTGTGGTGTGTGTGTGGGTGTCGTGTGCTTGTGGTGTGTGTGTGTGTGTGGTGTGTGTGGTGTGTCGGTGTGTGTGTGTGTGTGGTGTGGTGTGTGGTGTGTTTGGTGTGTGTGTGGTGTGTGTGTGTGGTGTTGTGTGTGTGGTGTGTAGTGGTGTGTGTGGTTTGTGTGTGTGTGTGTGGTGTGTGTTGGGTGTGTGTGGTGTGTGTGGTGTGTGTGGTGTGTGTGGTGTGTGTGGTGTGTGTGGTGTGTGTGGGGTGTGTGTGGTGTGTGTGGTGTGTGTGGTGTGTGTGTGGTGTGTTGTTGGTGTGTGTGTGTGGGGTGTGTGGTTTCTAGATTGTGTGCGCGTGTGGTGTGTGTGTGTGTGTCTGTTCCTCCTTCCTTACCTTTTCTTCCTCTCATCATTTTCCGTTCTCTCTGATTCATTCCTGCATCCGTTCCAGGATACAGTACAAACTTTTTATGAACACAGAGCAGCTTTACACTCACTATTTTCCTCAGTATAAGTGGCACCTGTGGCTTACCATACTCGCTGTCTTGGCACTCTTACAACGAGACAATTTAACTACAAAAATAAGGGATTTTACCTGTTTATGGTTATATTGATAAGCTCCTCTGGGTGGGTTTTTACCGTTTTCTCACACCAGTGTCTTGCTTTAGCTTGTTCCTCCATCTCCAGCTGTAGATTGTTCCACCTTCTCCCAGTTGAAGCTTTGTTCCACATTCTCCAGCTAAGTTTGTTCAACCGTTCTCAGCTGAAGATTGTTCAACGTTCTCTGCTGAAGTTTGTTCAACGTTCTCCAGCTGAAGTTTGTTCAACGTTGTCCAGCTGATGGACTGTTCAACTTCTCTGCTGAAGTTTCTCAACGTTCTCCAGCTGAAGTTTGTTCAACGTTATCCAGCTGAAGATTCTTCAACGTTCTCAGCTGAAGAGTGTTCAGCGTTCTCCAATGAAAGATTTGTTCAACATCTCCAGATGAAGATTGTTCAACGTTCTCCAGAATGAAGATTGTTACGTTTCTCCAGATGAAGATTGTTCAACGTTCTCCAGTTGAAGATTGTTCAAACGTTCTCCAGATGAAGAGTGTTCAACGTTCTCCAGCTGAGATTCTTCATCGTTCTCCAGCTGAAGAGGGGGGGGGGGGGGGGGGAACCCCCCCCCCCGAGGGGGGGGGTTTCTTCATCGTTCTCCAGATGAAGATTGTTCAACGGTTCTCCTGCTGAGATTCTTCAAAGTTCTCCAAGCTGAAAGATTTCTTCACGGTTCCTGATGATTCTTTCAACGTTCTCCTGGTGAACGATCATTCAACGTTCTCCTGATGAAGTTCTTCATCGTTCTCCTGTATGTGATTCTTCAACGTTCTCCTGATGAAGATTCTTCAACGTTCTCCTGATGATGATTATTCATCGTTTCCTGATGATGATTATTCAACGTTCTCCTGATGAAGATCTTTCAACGTTCTCCAGTGAAGATTCTTCAACGTTCTCCTGATGAGATTCTTAAACGTTCTCCTGATGAAGATTCTTTAAACGTTTCTACAGCTGATGATTCTTCAACGTTATCCTTTCTCCTGATGAAGCTTCTTCAACGTTCTCCAGCTGAAGATTTCTTTCAACGTTCTCCGGAGGAAGATTCTTCAACGTTTCTCAGTGAAGCTCTTCAACGTTCTCCAGGATGATGATTCTTTCACGTTCTCAGGATGAAGATTACTTCAATCGTTCTCCAGCTGAAGATTCTTCTACCGTTCTCCAGCTGAAGATTCTCAACGTGTCTCAAGCTGAAGATGCTTCAACGTTCTCCAGCTTGAGATTCTTATACGTTTCTCCAGGTGAAGATTCTTCAACGTTCTACAGCTGATGAT
>NC_069465.1:1348680-1373680 GCF_026875155.1 Cherax quadricarinatus | reverse complement strand
CATATATATACATACAAAAATATATACATATATATACATACATATATATATACATTTTATATAAAATACATATATAAATACATATAAATACATACAAATATATACATATATAAACATACAATATTTTAATACATAATAACATACATAAATAAATATAAATATATATATATATATATAAAATAAATATATATATATAATATATTTTATATATAATATATAAATATATAATATAAACATTATATACATATAAAATTATAATACATAATATAATTTTAACCCAAAAATACATATAAATATATACATATTTTTATACATTTTAAAATCCATATAAATATATATATATTTTAAAAATAATATATATAAAAAATATAAAAAATATATATACAATTAATAAATATATAAAAATAAAATATAATAATAAAATATACATATAAAAAAACATAAATATATATAAAAAATAATAAAAAACATATTTAAAACAAAATATTTTAAAAATTTTTAAAAAAACATATAAATACATACATATACATATATATATACATACAAAACATATAAAATATATAAAATACAAAAATATACATAAAAACATATTTTAAAAAATAATAAACATATAAATATAAAATTTTAAAATATAATAAAAATTTTTATATATACATATATATATTAAATAATAAACATATATATATATAAAATTAATAAAATACATACATAAATAATAAAAATATATACATTAAATATAAATAAAATATAATAAATAAAAACATAAATATACAAATATCCCTATTAACAAACACATAAAATAAACATAAAAATACATATATACACACACAAAAATATCCCAATATAAAAACATATATAAAACACACAAAAAAAATAAAAATATATATAAATATATATTAAATAAATATATATAAAAAAAATAAATATATCTAAATATATATATAAAAATATATATATTTTTAAAATATTATACCCCAGGCGTGCAGGGGCATGAAAAGCGTCCCAAAAAAATCATTCCCCCTCAGAAACGGAGTCCCATTTTCCCCCCCCTCCATCCCCACCCCCACCCAGCCTTGCATTTAATAACATTCCCCAGAATCAATGTGAATTGAAGAGAAGAGACAGAGACAGACAAGAAACCGGGTTTCCACAGAAACATGACGGGTAAACTTTGCAACATTTTTTAAAACCACAACCGGGCCTTTCACAGTGTTTTCTGGGGTTACTTTTTTTAAAATAAATTTTTTTCGGGGAAAACCCACAGGGACAAAGAAAAAGGGCAAAAAAATAGTAAGGCCAAGAAAAATTTCGGCAAAATTAGAGACCCCTTCAGCACATGTTCCCAAGAATCTCAGAAAAATACAATAGTTTCTACCCCATTTTTTTATTTTCCTTTAAAATGTGGGGTTTTCCCCCTATCACCTGTGAGTTTTTTATTATTTTTTGGGGTTATAAAATCTTATTAAAAATTTTTTCCCACAGTTAAGCTGTGCACACTGCTTAAACCCAGGAACGCACGTTCCGATACCTCATGTGGGAACCAAAGTGGAAGCTCATTTGATCAACCACTATAACTGAAAATTATGTAAATTAAAACAAATAGCAAGCAAACCCCAAAATGATTTTAAAAAAAGGGGGAGGCTCGACCCCAAGAAAACAACTCGGTGATTAACCCCCCCTTCCTCCCCCAGAGGAACTTTAATAACAAAAAAAAACCCCTTAAAAGATTGTGTTCAAAACGTGGGGTTGTAAAGGCATCGGGATGGATTTCTTTATCTGATCATTTTATTTTTCCACAAGGTGAAAAACCTTTGCAACCAACAATTTTCAGAGTTAAAGGGATGCAATATGGGAAAAAACAAAGGAGATAAACCCCCGACAAAAGGGAGGACTAAGATAGGGATTACAAACAAAAAAAAATAATCAGAGATATTCAAAACACCCAAGAGTAGGGACAAAATTTAAAAATAAAAGGGACCGGGAACCCAAGGGACATTTCCTGGAAACCCTTAAATTAAGGGGCCTAAAATTTCCCCCCAGTCTTCTAATAAAAAGTTCTTTTGTCTACTGTAATCAAACCTTGTCCATAATTACATCGTATATTCCTGTCTTTTTTTTCCTCAAATTTTTTGTTAATTTTACCAGAATTAAGGAAATATTTTTTGCAAGTGTTGAAAAACAAGCTTCCTAAACTTGTTTAATAAAAGGGTTTAAAAAAGTTACGTGGAGCCCTAAACAAAGTAACAGCTTATAATGAAATTCCCACCAACTGAGATCCTCTTCTATAAAAAGGAAATTTAAAAATTACACATGAAATTTACTTTGTTTCTTTTCATGGAAAATTTTTTTGCTGCGAAAATTTTGAACTTTCCCAGAAGGCGGTCTTTTTACAACAATTCCCCTTTGGCGACAGTGGTGCCCGGAACCCTTCGCAACTTTACACAGCTTCTTTTGGCCCCACATCTGTCTCGAAAAACCTGAAATTTTGGGCCTTTTCCCCATTAATGCTAAAAATCTGAACATTGTGAAAGAAAAATTTACCTTTGACATTTCATTCATGAACCCCTAACGGGTTACCTAACATTTGACGAGCCCGAAAAACAGTTTCTTTTTCACTCATTAACTCAAACAACTCAATAACAGAAAAGGGAAAATTCCCTTGACCTTTGAGGAAATGAGGAGCTCCTCCACTTCTGTTTTTATTGGGTGATGACGTAAAACCACACAATTGGGGCAAAAAACATTACCAGAATACTTCGGGCCCTTAAGAAATTAAAGTCTAAAAACCTGAATCAACCAGACAAAGTTTCACATCACGTTGTCAAAAATTTCAAGTTTTACAAAGATTTTCACTGCAAACTCAAAAAACTTACATGTCGGGACAAAGACACAAGTAAGTAAAAACAAGTCTTTTTTGGGGAAAATCATTGTGACTACTTAGAACTTAAACAAGTCATGCAAGGATAATAACTTTTTCAACACACACAAACAACCATAAAACGAGAGGCAGAAATAGGAGACCCGGGTCCACGTAGAGGATCTAAACTACATAAAAACCCCTTCAAACAAGTCTAAAATTTCCAAAAACCTGCAAAAACAAAGAAAAATTTTCACAAAAAACCCCTAAAAAAAAAACAAAAGAGGGAGGAACATTTTTACATTTTCCCGGGGGGGGCCCAAAACGTAGTTAGCGCTGGGTTTTAAAAGGTTATAGAGTGAACCCCGGGGGCAAGCTCCCAACTTTCCCTGCACAATAACGGGAAAAAAAACTAATCCTTAAACAAGAGATTAAAGAAAATTTAAAAATGTATTATTTTCCCACAGAGATCACACCTCTCTGTAAAATGAAACTAATATTTTAAAATACCTTTTAAGTGCAAATACTTTTTTTACTGCAATATATATATCTTTTGGTATGTGGGTGTGTGTGTGTGTGTTGTGGTGTGTGTTTGTGTGTTTTTGTGGTGTGTGTGGGGTTGTGTGGTGTGTTGTGTGTGTTTTGTTAAAACACACACCACACACACACCCCAAGAATTAGACCAAACGACACTGGGGGATAGAAGATCCAAGGGGAACGTGAAAAGGGTTAAAAATACTCGGGGAAAAATGAGGGAGGTAGCCCCGGACATTGGGGTTCCCGGGGGTCGATTCAAAAGCCCCCGGGCCCCCCCTCTTTTGTTGGTCGCTACTAGGTCACTCTTCCCCGCTCCATGAGCTTTAGGGATTCCTCTTCCTTTAAAAAAAAGTAAAGGTCCTGCTTCCCCTACTTTACTTCCCAGACTAGTCCACTTCCTGACAACTTTGTGGCTGAAAAAAAACTTTTTCCCGACAAATTTTTTGGCGAAGAAATACTTCCCAACACCCTGGATTCATCCGAGCCTTTTAACTTCCAACTGTGACCCCTTTGCGTTTCCCATTTTCCCGTCCACTTGTTCCCTTTTTCCCCCAGTATTTTATATGTGTTATCATTCCCCCCTATCTCTCCTGTCCTCCAGCGTCGTCAGGTCGAAATTTCCCTTTAAACCCCCTCCTCGAAAGACATACCCCGTAGCTCTGGGACAGTCTTGTTTTCAAACCTTTGCACTTTTTCCTTTGTTTCCTTACATACTTTTGGGTAAGGGGTGGGTTCCAAACTGGTGCTTTCATACTCCAATATGGTCCCAACCCACACGGGGTACAGGGTCCCGAACGATTCCTTCTTAAGATTTCCGGGAAAGCTGTTTTGAGCCCTTTTCTAGGGGCCCGTATGCTGCCGGGAGTTATTTTGGGTTTATGGCGCCTCAGGAAAATGTGCCTTTTTTTATACCGCCCAAGATCCCCTTTTCCCCCTTTATGAGGTTTTTTAGTAAACTGGCCACCAAAACTTAAAACCCCTCTGGGGGTTTTTCTTTGGGTTCCCCCCAAACTTCTGACTTTTAACTTTTGGGGGGTGAACCCCCAGGGGGGAAATTGCTGGACCAACCCGCAGCCTGTCCAGATCCTTTTGTAGTTTTTGCCTGTGTGGGGTTTGTGTACACATACTAATTAAACAACAACAACCAGTGTTTTTTATGGCAGTAAAAACAGTTGGGTGTTCTATTATTGTTTTTTCCCTTTCTGATGTTTTTGTGTTGTAGTTTACGCTGGGGGCTGCTGCTAAAGTTTATTTTTTGGGCGTTGCTGTTGTTTTCCCGATGCTGTAAACATAGCACAACATTAGGAAGAAAAGGGAAACATAATGGTAGTAAAAAATGAAAGGCAGTATAATGATGGTAAAGAAGAGAGGGAGCATAATGGAAGTGCAGAGGGGAAGAAAACAGTATTTTGGTAGTGGGAGATGAAGGGAAGCAGCATAATGATTTTACGACGAAAGGGGGGGCAGCCCTAACAGTAAAATACGAAGAGAGGAAGGGAGAAAAATTTGGGAAATACGATGAAAGGCCGCATAATACATAACAGATAGAGGAGGGGAGCTAAGGGAGTGCAGATGAGAGGCAGCAGCATAAATGGAGTACAAGGCAGAAGCATAATGGTAGTATAGATTTAAAAGGGGGCAGCAGTGTACATGATTGTGGTTTAAGGTTTGGGGGGAAGGTCAAGCACTCGCCCTCCCGATACATTTCCGCCCAAATTCCTTTGCTTGTGTTTTGGGTCCTTCATCCCCGCAAACCAAATTTTAACCTTTTCAAGAACAAGCGCCCCGTACATCCCCGCTTTTTGCGTATTACGTTCGGTATTTGGGGACGAACGTGCGGGGCCCCGGAGCAAGGGAAACACCCCCAAACCCAAAAAAATCGGGGAGTACACACACACAAGCTCCCTTTATACTTGAAGAGTAGGTACGATAACCCCCTTGGGGGCAGGGAGAGAGGGACTTTGTACCCACCACCAAGAGGCGGGCCAGGAGCTGTTTAAAACGACCCTGCAATCACACAGATGAACACCCCACACACAAACCCTGCAACCACAATTTAGTAAAAAACCGACAACCCCTCCAAACCCCAACATATCAACAAAATTGCAGGGAAAAACCTCTGAGTATAAAATCCCTCAAATAAATTATTTTAAAATCAAAATACCGTGGCCCGCAACCCAAAACACAAATAACTTCCCCCCAAAGGGTTTTTTGTGAACCTGAGATTGTTGGTCAGATTCACTGTCAGAAAAATTTCCCAGGTTTGGGTGTATCAGGGTGCAGTAGTTTTCTTCAAATGATCGCCCCCCAATCTTCAACAAAAACCAAAATTTTCCCGTTGTCCCAAAAACACAAAAGGAGTGATCTAATTTCAAAACCCCGGGCCCAATTCACCACCTTTGGGGGACGGTAAAGTAACCAGCTGGTGGGGTAGTATAAAGCCAAATCCCCAAAAATTGGAAAAGAGTATATTTTAAAACCTACCTAGACACCACATTTCCCCCCCCCATTCTGTTATTTTCCCAAGAGGGAAAAACAAAACCCACAGGTGCAGGCAGCACTCGGGGGAATGTTTGGGGACCCTCAAATGTATCACAGTTTAAAGCCAGAATACCTACAATTTTTCCCCAGATTAAGAGCCTTCACTATTTTGAAAGGGACACACCCCTCAAAACCGCAACAACGACTGTCAAAGCATAAAGAAGAATGGAAAGGGGACCGAACCCTGGTACTGACAGGTAGCCCGAATCAACAAAGTTTAAACCCTTATTTAAGGTTTTTAAGACTGGTTTTCTGTTTTAAAAATCTTCATCAAACCCGGGCACCAAAAGGGGTGTAACCAACCTTTTTTTTATAATCAAATGGCCCCTTTAAAGGGGAAAAAAAACAAAATATATTTTTAAAAACTTTTTGGGGCGGTGGGGCGGACAGTAGGGGCACAGCTGGGGGCCACTGAGCAGCTTGTCACAAAATTCAGTCTGTGAAATCTTTTCCCATTGAAGCCTCTAGCTCGTCCTTCTTATTCCCCAAAACCAACCCCACACACACACACCCACACACACACCCCACACACACACACACACACACACACACGAGGAAAGGTTAAGGGAAAAACGAAATGACGACACGGAGGCGAAGGGGGCAGGGGGACATGATTTAAAGACATACAAATTTCTGCGGGGGAAAAGCCAAAGGGGACAGAGATAGGGTTTCCCCAAAAAAAAGGGGACACAGGGACAAGGGTCCCCAAATGGAAAACTGAAGACCCCCAAACTCAACGATTTACAGGGACGTTAGGAAGTATTTTTTCTTCATCATAGAGTTGTCCCGCAAGTGGAATAGCCTAGCAAATGAAGTATGGAGGCAGGAACCATACATAGTTTTTTTGAAGAGGTATACAAAGGGCCCCGGAAAACAGAGGAGAGAAAACCCCTAGCGATAAAATGAAGAGGGGGGCCAGGAGCTGAGTTTCCCACCCCCGCAACCCCAATTAGGTGATACCACACACACACACAGGGAGAGAAGAGAGAGAGAGAGAAGAAGAGAGAAGAGAAAAATAAGAGAGAAATAGAGAGGAAAAAAGAGAGAGAAATAGAGAGAAATAAAAAGAAAAAGAGAGAGAAATAGAGGAGAAATAGAGAGAGAAAAGAGAGGAAATAGAGAGAGAAAAGAGAGAGAAATAGAGAAAGAAATTTGAGAGAAGGGAAAAAGAGAAGAGAAATAGAGAGAGAGAAATGAGAGAGAGAAATAGAGAAAATAGAGAGAGAAAATAAAGAGAGAAATAAGGGAAAAAAGAGAAATAGAGAAGAAATAGAGAGAAATAGAGAGAGAAAGAGAAAGAAGAGAGAGAAAAAGAGAGAAATAGAGAAAAGAGAGAGAGATTGAGCTACACTTAAAGAGGGGCGTCTCGGGACGCCCCCCCCCCCCCCCCAGGCCCGGCCAGGCCTCCCGTGGATGACCCCCCTGTTGCAAACACTAAACCCCCTGCCAAAACTGCTCTGGGTCCCCTCTTCACTCCCCTACTGATGCCTTACCCATCAGCATGCACACTCTCTGGGGGGACTGCATCCCTAGTTTATTTACAAAATTTTTTTACCCTTTCTCACTCATTTCGAACCCCCCAGCCGTATCAAAAACAATGAAAATTTTCATTTTTGGGGGAAAAAAAAGTTCTCTCTGAGAATCATGAAATTTTTTAAGGGGGCGAAATATTGGGGCAGCATTCCAATATGGGTTCGTAAATTAGAGTAAACTTCAAGGTTTCCTTCCACAAGCTGACGGGATATCCCAAAATTGGGCCCAAAAAATTCCATTTTAAAACCCACGCCCCCCTTCAAAGGGTTTTTGAAGAAAAATTTTCCCGCTAAGATTTTAGTACCTCACTGACTCTTTCAATATTCCCTTATTACCTGCACTTGTTTTTCTTGACCAGTGATCAGCACATATCTCAACATTATGTAAGCATGTACCTAGGTTCCAGGGTTCTACTCTGGGAACCCGACCTTTGTACCCCCCGTCCCCCGGGTTCAAAATGACCTACCTAATGCCCACGATAACAAAAAAAGAAAAAGTACGGATCGCATAAGAAACTTTTAATGGGGCAAAGTTTTTCTGTGCAGAGCTTACTAAATCCTCACTTTCTAGCCAATCAGGCTGTTGCTGCCCCCAATCCCTAAGCCTACATAGCCATAGCCTGGCTTATCAAGAAATTCTTCTCAGAAAGAAATATTGATAGATCCTACTCTCAAAATGTGAAAAATATTTTCACGCATATTAAAAAGAGTATAGAACACACTGTGCCAAGACGCTGCTTTATTAAAGCCGAGGAAAGATGTCTTCCTTACCTACCTTCACTATACAGCAGACATTCTCAAATAGCAGAGTTTATTTTCCAATCCCTGCACGCATCAGTATTTTTGGAGTTAAGCAGAGACCAAAATTATACATGCTATTTTTCAGTTTATATTTGGTTATTTTAACTTGAACCAACAGAAATTTATGTATAGTTGACCGTCAATTAAAAATGTTACAACCTGGCAGCGGGAAAAAACATCATTGTAGCTTTAATAATTGAAAACCAAACGTTTATTTATTATGTGTGGTCGAGGCTGCGTTGGGACATAACAATCATAAAGATTTACAACCCAAAATCTGCAGGTGGAAGTATTTTAACTTAATCTAACCTGATTAAATCTAGGAGCCGCTATTTTACATTGACACATTGTTACCAGCGGCTATGCAGCTGCACGTCTAAGATGCTTATTCGAGCAACTATACGCTGAGCAGCTGATCAAAAACTACGATATGCACACTCACATCATGAAATATATTTACCTTCCCAAAAATGAAATACAGGTTAATGTTGGTATGAAGAGTCAGGTGCAACCCTGGTACCTCTCCTCAGAACCACTTAACATTAAACTAGAGATATATAAATGATATAGCAATCTTATACGAGGGAGTACATGGAAAAGGTAGACAGCGGTAGACTCCACCCTTCATTCCTTCCAGCAAAGTTGCCGACTACAGCAAACATGCTCGAGATAATTCTGTGACATACAGAAGAATGTGTATGTCCATTTAATAAATCTTTAACATCAGAATTCGTTTTCTACTACTAGGACTATTACAATCGTTACTGTTTTGTCTACTTTAAAAACTTCTGCTATGTCCTGAGTGGCTTATTGTCATTTAATAATACTTATGCAGATGCTGTGTTAATGTCAGGATTCCGTCGACCACACACAACCCCTACACAGTATCTAGTGGAATCTCATGTTAACAAATTGCTTGTTTAGCTGGCTCTTAGTCAATTTCTTGATCATCATGTCCAGTTATTGACTAATATACTGATATACAGTAAATATCTGCGACTGTATAAGATTTTTATATCCTTGCAGATCGGCCTGCGGCCAGTCTTACCTCTTGATTGCCTCTTCAACTAGACTGTTGGTGCTGACGGCCCGCTGGCTCACAGCCACCACAGTCTAGTTAATTAGGCATTTTGTTGAGCTAGTGCTCGGGCCACTGACTGCTGAGAGAGTATTCCCTTGTTGTGCATATTGATCTGCTGCTCTTCACTGAGTATTTTAACACTTCCAGCCATATTTCTGAGGTGGTATGTGAAATTACCACATTAACTGTTGCTAGTTTAATCCTCAAGGGTGAGAACTAACCCGGGACTCTGGCATGAGATGAGCGGTTCATCAGTGTCAGTATTACGTGGGCACTCGGCATTATACCCATTAATTACCATGCTGCACTCACTACCATGAGCGTAATGCAAAAATAAGATACTGAAATATCGAACAATTATACTTTATTAAATTTGCTTGTAACAGAAAAAAAGACAATGAATAATAAATATACACCCTCAAAGTAGTTTTTTTTTTTATGGCCTAGTTGTTATGCCGCTGCTGCTGCATCCACACTCACGACCGTCCATACCGTGGATGTTTCCTTTTGGCCTCAAAGGCCGTCACTCCGCAAGAGAGGGGGCGCCAAAGAAGAAAACACATTCACCATCATTCATTCAATCGCAATTCAATCTAAAATTTAGATTCTCCTCCTCTTCCAGAGTGCAGGCACGAACTAAGAGTTTCAATGGTACAACCTACATCAGCAACAGTAGTGACCAGACATTGTGTCCTGGTATAAAACACTCCACAATATACACCTTGTTTATTAAGTAACATGGATTAACCAGAGACAACTTTCAAGAGGAAGAATTACACACATGCGCAACAGCTTTGGAGTTGGTGAAGAATACCGTAGTTTTGAAGATTCTGAAGCACAGGCAGTGTCCGTGCTTCAGATTCGGTGGGGGTCGAGTCTCAGCTCCTGGCTCTGCTTCCCATTTATTCACTCACACATCATTCCTAGCCGAATAGGTCTTATCGTACCTAATCTTAAGACCGTCTATGAAATCTGTACCAAAGGCACCATACCTCCAGCGGTGCCTCTTGGCGCTATCGCTCTAGGAATCCCAGAGGAACCCGAATCCACTCACCCACTTGCTTACTAAGCGTAGTCACGTCCATGAACTGTGACTGCCACTATCACACAATAAATATACAATGAAGGTACGAGCGCTGCAGCCCAGATGAAGGGGCAAGGATAACTGGGCAAGGAGAAATGGAGGCTACGGGAGATAAGTCGCAAGAAATTGGAGGATAAGGAGATATATGGAGGAGAAAGGAAAGATGGACGGGGAAGAAATATTGAACTCAGCACAGGAGGGATAAACCTAAGTGAAGCTAAACAAAAATACAAAAACATCATTTTCTTAGTAAGCTTGATATTGCAATACAATACAGAGAAAAATAGATGAAGACCAAAAGGAGTTTGAGGAAATCAGTCTCTGAGCCTGAGTTAAAGTAATCTGTCCATCAATGTGATCTTCAAGCATTCTTCTCTGTATTGGACTGAGGAAGTCACTGGATGGTGAACGTTTCTACAATAAAGATACCAAAGTGTTGTACAAGTGTCTAATTTATTATCCTGTCGGTTCTCTGAAGCAGTTACTTACTTAACAGTGTTGTATTCAGGGGGAAACGCCCTAAACTAGGAAGGGCTACAGCACTGGTTAACAGTAAGGTAATTTTGATTTGATTTAATGAGTGTAGACCCAATTCTGGTCAAGAGCGTCTCGCAGCATCAAGGCACCCCACTGAACGTTGCAGTAAAGTTAAGCACTATCAGAATGGTCAGGCCCTCATCATAAAAGATATTACATAGCTAACCATTTTATTAATTTTGAGGAGGTTAAACCTCACCTGGGAAATGGGAGTATATCAAGGCTGATCCCACGAGGTACACCAACCTCTTCACCTGCGTCTAATACTGTCGCAGGTTACATTGCCTAAGATTTGTCAAGATACAGCACAAGTTTTTCCTGACGCGGTCTTAGCTCATATATGAGACCACTCACCTGGAACATTTGGTCATCTGATTGAGGCTCCGCTGGCTTACCCCTCCAACCCTTTAAAATTTAATGATTATAACCTTTTTAGTGACGCAGTGTCTGGAGGACACGCAGTGAAACTCCACACGTTCCACCTATTACAAACTAGAGCCTTCCTTCAACCTACTTACCTACCCTATCAATACTACTTCCTGACTCTTCCCTACCTCCTACCTCCCTTTTCCCATTCTCTTACCTTCCTACCCTCCTCTCTCCTCTACTCTTAAACGCTTTCCTAACTACTCCTCTCCCACCTACCCCACTATCTCAACCTATCAATATCCATCGTACTCGCATCCTGGTATTACCCCGCAACCCCACAAGACTCCTCTAATGTAATTGAGCGTGCGTGCGGCGTAGTCTGTAGGAGAGAGAGAGAGGGGATAACACAAGAGAGATGAGAGAGTCAGAGAGGAAAGAAGAATTAGAGAAGAGAAATTGACGACCGATGAGAGAGAGAGACGAGAGATGTCCATCCTCAAGATAACTGAACGTATTTCAGGTTTAATTTCAGTGAAACTGGAGCAAGATCCATTCCTAGATCAAGAGCCCCTCACAACATCAAGGAAACCTTCCTTGAGGGAGGAACCTCTGAAGCTGCCCTAGCTACTGAACCTTCAATGGATATACTGACGATATCCTGGTAAAGGGTTAAGTCTCCGGGTCAGGCTGACACATTTAAAACACTCAGTTAAAACAACCTATCCTGTGTGACGGACTATCAGGTGAAAAATAGTAACTTCGTTCGGTGTAAAACTATCATACAGAACTCAGCAGAGCTTCACTGTTGATGGAATCAGTTTACCTAAATTAAACAAAAATACTTTGCACCCTGATTTGTACTCTCAAATTTGTTACGGGGACTAGTTACTGGTTCTCTGCCTCAGTAAACAACCTTTTGTACTGCCTCAGTAAACAATTCTGTACTAAGTAAACAATCCTTTGTACTGCTCAGTAAACAATCTCTCCACTGTCTCAGTAAACAATCTCTCCACTGTCTCAGTAAACAAGCTCTCCACTGCCTCAGTAAACAATCTCTCCACTGCCTCAGTAAACAATCTCTCCACAGTCTCAGTAAACAAGCTCTCCACTGTCTCAGTAAACAATCTCTCCACTGTCTCAGTAAACAAGCTCTCCACTGTCTCAGTAAACAAGCTCTCCACTGTCTCAGTAAACAAGCTCTCCACTGTCTCAGTAAACAGCTCTCCACTGTCTCAGTAAACAAGCTCTCCACTGTTTCAGTAAACAAGCTCTCCACTGTCTCAGTAAACAAGCTCTCCACTGTCTCAGTAAACAAGCTCTCCACTGTCTCAGTAAACAAGCTCTCCACTGTCTCAGTAAACAAGCTCTCCACTGTCTCAGTAAACAATCTCTCCACTGCCTCAGTAAACAAGCTCTCCACTGTCTCAGTAAAAAGCTCTCCACTGTCTCAGTAAACAAGCTCTCCACTGTCTCAGTAAACAACTCTCCACTGTTTCAGTAAACAAGCTCTCACTGTCTCAGTAAACAAGCTCTCCACTGTCTCAGTAAACAAGCTCTCCACTGTCTCAGTAAACAAGCTCTCCACTGTCTCAGTAAACAAGCTCTCCACTGTCTCAGTAAACAAGCTCTCCACTGTCTCAGTAAACAAGCTCTCCACTGTCTCAGTAAACAAGCTCTCCACTGTCTCAGTAAACAAGCTCTCCACTGTTCTCAGTAACCCAAGCTCTCCACTGTCTCAGTAAACAAGCTCTCCACTGTCTCAGTAAACAAGCTCTCCACTGCCTCAGTAAACAATCTCTCCACTGTCTCAGTAAACAATCTCTCCGCTGTCTCAGTAAACAATCTCTCCACTGTCTCAGTAAACAATCTCTCCGCTGTCTCAGTAAACAATCTCTCCACTGTCTCAGTAAACAATCTCTCCGCTGTCTCAGTAAACAATCTCTCCACTGTCTCAGTAAACAAGCTCTCCACTGTCTCAGTAAACAATCTCTCCACTGTCTCAGTAAACAATCTCTCCACTGTCTCAGTAAACAATCTCTCCACTGTCTCAGTAAACAATCTCTCCACTGCCCTCAGTAAACAATCTCTCCACTGTCTCAGTAAACAATCTCTCCACTGTCTCAGTAAACAATCTCTCCACTGTCTCAGTAAACAATCTCTCCACTGCCTCAGTAAACAATCTCTCCACTGTCTCAGTAAACAATCTCTCCACTGCCTCAGTAAACAATCTCTCCACTGCCTCAGTAAACAATCTCTCCATTGTCTCAGTAAACAATCTCTCCACTGTCTCAGTAAACAATCTCTCCATTATCTCAGTAAACAATCTCTCCACTGCCTCAGTAAACAATCTCTCCATTACCTCAGTAAACAATCTCTCCACTGCCTCAGTAAACAATCTCTACATTATCTCAGTAAACAATCTCTCCACTGCCTCAGTAAACAATCTCTCCACTGCCTCAGTAAACAATCTCTCCACTGCCTCAGTAAACAATCTCTCCATTATCTCAGTAAACAATCTCTCCATTTATCTTCAGTAAAACAATCTCTCCACTGCCTCAGTAAACAATCTCTCCACTGTCTCAGTAAACAATCTCTCCATTATCTCACTAAACAATGTCCTAGAAACTCGCGAGTAAACAACAGCATTAAGTTGGATCAATTTACTGACAGGACCACAGAGGTGTTTTTCACCTCAGTGTTAAGGAAAATTACGACCTTGCTGTACTCTCACTTCCTAAATCACATCTGAAATTTTTAATTACCTCACGTCAAATATACTGCTCGAGTGAAGGGAAACAAACTGCCCAAGTGAAAGGAAACACAACTGCCCAAGTGAAAGGAAACACAAGCTGCCCGAGTGAAGGAAAACTACAAACTGCCTGAGTGAAGGGAAACAAACTGCCCGAGTGAAGGGAAGCTACAAACTGCCTGAGTGAAGGAAAACTACAAACTACCAGAGTGAAGGGAAACAAACTGCCTGAGTGAAGGGAAACACAAACTACCAGAGTGAAGGGAAACAAACTGCCTGAGTGAAGGGAAACACAAACTACCAGAGTGAAGGGAAACAAACTGCCTGAGTGAAGGGAAACACAAACTACCAGAGTGAAGGGAAACAAACTGCCTGAGTGAAGGGAAACACAAACTACCAGAGTGAAGGGAAACAAACTGCCTGAGTTAAGGGAAACACAAACTACCAGAATGAAGGGAAACACAAACTGCCTGAGTGAAGGGAAACACAAACTGGTGTTTGGTCGAAGAAAAAACTTTAATCTTCAGCGAAACATTTCAGTCACTCGAAATTCACTAAAATTATGTAATTAAAAATGTAAACTTCCCCAGCAAAGGTGACGAAAATACTTATCAACACCTCAGGTATAAACCAGGACAGCAGCACCAGGAGCAGCAGCACCAGGATGCAGCAAGCGCACCAGGAGCAGCAGCACAAAAGGAGCAGCAGCACCAGGAGCAGAGCAGCACATAGGAGCAGCAGCACCAGGAGGAATATCAGGAAGGGCAGCAGGAGGAATAACACCAGGAACATCAGGAAGAACAGCATGAGGAATAACAGGGGGGCAGCAGGAGGAATAACAGGAGGAACAGCAGGAGGGCCAGCAGGAACAGCAGGAGGGTAAGCAGGGAAAAGAGTGGCAAAAAAAAGGAGAATGTTGTCATTATTATTATTTCTTATTATTTTCGCTATTACTGGATAAGGAAGACAATTACTAAAGGTTGACAAGTACTGAACGTAGTGTGGATACAAGGTGGTCAAGGTACAGGTTTCTTCTCAAGCTTTTAGCTTAATATTATGACTTCTTGCAGCCACGGACTCCTGACTGATTCTCCAATTACATAGGTTTCATTGATATAAATATATGCACAAGCCCTCAAGCCACTAACTGAAGTTTTCCTCGTAGTTGTAACTTATATCCACTTAACTATTTTTTTCAGTTAACGCGCGTTAACTGAAATCTAGAGAAGGGTTAACACCTTCTAACAGCGTCAAGTTGCTCAAAGGCCAACTCTAGTTCTCACAAAATTCAAAACACTGCAGTTAATGCTTGATTTTTTTTCGAAAATTACTTACGATAATCATTTCAAGTCTAGGGAAGGAGCCAGAAGCTCTACCAGGAGCTCTATGCATATATACATACAATATATACTATATTTATGTACATTTCCTTGAATATCTGTAAGCACATGAAAGTGCTCACGTTTTCTTGTTTATTTTTTCAGTGGTAATTTTGTTTTTATTATTTTTGAGGACTCGCTCAAGATCGGCGAATGATCGCCTGATACAGGTGGCCCTACGTCAGGTAAACTGCCTTCGTCAGACTATCGTTGGTTTACCGACTGAGTGGCGTCTTAGGCCCTCTACGGCATGATTCAAAGCAACACTGACGCTAGTTTGGCTTCCGTCTCCATGCAGCTGGGGACCCTCCTCCACGATCTCCTTCACACTTTCATGGACATATCCTTCTTCCGGATGATCAAAAATAAGATGTCGCAAAAAAAGGTTGCTATGCACCTGCCTTTTCTTCAAAACTCCACGACGAATTGGTCTAAGTTGGACCGAAACGTCGTTATAAGCTTTCTTCTTCTATGTGCGGGTTATTTGTGTGTAAACTCCACATCTTTGTCTAGCGAGTATTCGTCAACTGACTTACACACCTCCAACCCGCCGGTAAAACACTCAATGATAAAATGAATGCTAACATCATTTCTTCAGTAGACTATCACCAACAGCCTAGCTGGACAGAGACTGAACCGCGAATGAGTTCTGATTCTCAATCAATAAATAGCCTTTATGGGTTCAGCGTTTCACGAAAAAACAATGTACAATTTAATAAAATATTCATGAAGGTTGTGGTAATGGTATAACTTACCGGAAGGCAGGAGTGTAGCTTGGACCCTGCAACTACTGGGTCGCACACCATACACCTTGTACACGGCAAGGCCGGAGGGGTCTTCCTTGGTGGCGGCTTCCTCCTCCTCCCGGGGCTCCCTCCTGCAGCAGAACAGGAGGCAGAGGGCATCCGACGACAGCCACGACGAAGACGAAGAACCCACCACACCAGGATTTCCCTCACTACGAGAACCCACTAGGGCAGGGCTTCCTACACCATGGGAACCCACTTGGGCAGGGCTCCCCACACAACGGGAACCCACTAGAATAGAGCTCGTCTCAACACCGGAACCCACTAAGGCAGGGCTTCCCACACCACGGGAACATAGAAGGTCAGGGTTTCTCTCGCCCCTAGAACCCACTAGGACAGGGCTTCTCACACCACTGTAACCCACTAACACAGGGTTCCTCACACCACTGACTTCCAACTCACTCACTAGTTCGCCACACACACACCCATCACAAGGCTTATTACCCAAGCCTTCCACACTTGTTGGGGCAAGAGTCCTCGCTTTTGGAGGCGCCTGCCCCTTTGTCGCTGCCCTGGACACACCTGCATGTATCCCTGTGTCGTGCCTGTGTGTGTTACCAGGCACCTGTTGACGGGCGGTGCATGACTGTACTTGTGGACGGGTGTAAACTGACGGATGATGTTGACAGATGTCAGCGTGATGCGAGAGACTGTCAGCTGGTTGAAGGCGCAGGTGAGCATCCGGTGACTGCAAGCGAAGCTGAGCATTTGCCAACTGCAGGCGTAGGTGAGCATCAGGTGACTGCAGATGTACGCGTATACGCTTTGGCAGCAGTTGTGGCTTCGTATCCGCCGACTGCACGCGAGGGCGTACAGCAGGAGAGTGTAAACACCTGTCAGCCGTGTGTGGGCGTAAGCAGACATCTGTGTGTAGGCGTGGGTGTATGACTCGTGAGGGCGGAGGAGGGTGAGTATTAGGCAGGTGTTGGTGTGTGTCAGCTGACAGCTGTTTGTCGTGACGAGTGTCGCCAGTGGCGCCGTCTACAGGACGTAGCTTCACCATGCATTAGGCCACCCTTCTGATGCACGACGATCATGTAGTTCCTGGGTGTGCTCACAGCATTGGCCACCCACTCATACCAGGGTATGAGCCTCACTACTGACGGCGATGCTCACTCAGTATTTACGTCTCTTCACAGCCTTCAGCACTTAGGTCGATACAGTGTATGCCTCGATTAGCAGATGAAGGATCGAGCCTTTAGAACTCCCTGCGCCACAAGACCCACACGGGTTTAATTCTTCATATCACTTTATAATGTTAAGTGTTGTGTGATGATTCACATTATGAACAAGTGTTGTGGCACATTATTATTACTATTATTACTAAAGAGGAAACGCTATACTCGTAGGGGTCATACACCACCTGGAGAATAGTAAGCAATCTTATTTGATCCAAGGAAGGAGAGGAAAGGTCCAATTCCTTGAATCAAGAGTCCCGTCACCGGCATCAGGGAGGTTCCGTACACTTGTTCCACAACATACATAATGTTAATATGTAGCTAGCGTGAAAGGGCTCTTGACTTGAGTTACTGGAGCCGCCCCTCCATTTGGATCGAAGTTTATACACTCAAATTTCCTAGGCGCTGTATGACCCCTGCGGGTTTTCACTTCTTTCTAATTACAGTTCATTATGCATTAAACCATCCCAAGTCCACCATACGCATATTCCTACCAATTTCCAACCTATTTCAGAGCATTCCTAGTCCATTTAGCTCATCATCTCTTCTCGTAAAGCATATCACCAATATCGTACAACCCATTCCCATTACAGCATCCGCCCATATCCTATCCATTTTTATGCTGCTATCCATCCCTGCCCACCACACTGACACCCACACACTGAGAACACCAGCAGGAGCCGCCCCTGGTCCAGTGTTAACACTGACACACACACATACACTGAGAACACCAGCAGGAGCCGCCCCTGGTCCAGTATTAACACTGACATCAGCTCTCTAGAAGCAGTTCCTTGCTATTTCCTGCACACGTGTCGCTCAATAAGCCATCATCACCAGTCCACTACGTCAGTATCCTCACCTCACGCAACACCTGCACCTGCTACACATAAGACACTACACCTGTACTTATCTCATTACCGTAATTTTCTGATGTGAATCCCAATTTCAATTTCCAAACGCTTCCTGCAAACTGACAAATATTTATTTTAAGTTATTTTTAGTTTGGTTTGTTAAGTTAGGTTAGATAAAGGCAATTAAAATAAGCCGCACTACGTCTGGCAACGCGATGGCTGCACAATACCAGGAAACGTCGAAATCTGTATGTACACCACACCTCACCACACACTATTATACATGACAATGGCAATACTTCCGGCTACATGGCTACATGCAAAGAAGGAAATCTGGCCTCAGACTAGGAAAGAACTACCATCGAAATTGGATACGGGTAAAAGTGACAAGTGTTTATGTTACTACACCAGGAGTTAATTAACCCTGACACTACGCATGGTGAGAAGTATATGTAAACAGAGAAGCACGCACCCGTACACAAACACATACACATGCACATAAACAGTGGTAGAGGCAAACCAATACACACCTTTAAGAGTAAATACAATACGACCTGACAGGCCAGAAATCACTGATGTCGATCAAAGTAGTTTAGGAGGCGAGGCCAGGAGCTGAGTCACGACCCTCGCAAAGACACCTCGGTAAGTACACACAAGAACGTACAGTCGGAGGCATGAACGTAGTTACAGCTAACAACAATGAAGGGAACTTAAGAGCTTAGAAAGATTCACCATCAAGCTGGTACATACACTGAGGAACAATTTACAAACACCCAACAAATATAACCTAGTAGAGCGAAGAACAAACATGATCACCACAAAATACTACGACACTAAGTTTTTATTTAGGTTTATGTATACAATATGAAAAATATATTAACTAGATTTAACCTAGGATAGCCCAACAAAATGAAATAATGTTACTCATTTCCAGTGGGGTCCCAAGATATGGTGGGCATTTCACCTACTCTCCCCAGCACCTACGCCAGTGCTCTCTACCCAACTTTCCAGAACAGTCCACCTTTCCGCTCCACTTCCACCTATTTCCATCAGCTCCAGCTGACACAGTCCCTAAAGAAAACGGATTAGCACATACATCGAAGAAAACGATTAACTTTGCAATGTTAGGATAAACTGTGAGATAAAGAAATGCTCTTCGTGGGAAATATATCTTTATTTCTACAAGTACATGTACAAGGTATACAGACCTAGTTGATATCAATGACATACTACTATATAGAAAACCACTTGTTATACAGAGTATTTCGGGAAAATTAGGTCAATTTTGTCCCAAGATGCAACTCACACCAGTCGACTAACAACCAGGTACTTATTTTACTGATGGGGAACATAGACAACCGGGGTAAGGAAATACGTCCATTGTTTCCACCCCTTCGCCGTGAATCGAACTCGGACCCTCGCCGTGAGAAGCGAGAGCTTTAGCCACCAGGCCACGGGGCTCGTCACGCTTCCTACTGACACCTCACACTTGTGTGTAAAGCGCGCGCGCGCACACACACACACACACACACACACACACACACACACACACACACACACACACACACACACACACACACACACACACGGAGTACAGTCTAGGGGGTCAAGACTACAAACCTCACTCAAGGAAAAAGATCTTGGGTGAGTATAACACCAGGCACATCTCCTGAAGCGCACATCAACCAAATAACTGCTGCAGCATATGGGCGCTTGCAAACCTCAGAACAGCATTCCGACATCTTAATAAGGAATCATTCAGGACCCTGTACCCGTGTATGTTAGGCCCTATGGAGTATGCGGCACCAGTTTGGAACCCACACCTAGCCAAGCACGTGAAGAAACTAGAGAAAGTGCAAAGGTTTGCAACAAGACTAGTCCCAGAGCTAAGAGGTATGTCCTACGAGGAGAGGTTAAGGGAAATCAACCTGACGACACTGGAGACAGAAGAGATAGGGGGGACATGATAACGACATACAAAATACTGAGAGGAATTGACAAGGTGGACAAAGACAGGATGTTCCAGAGATTGACACAGTAACAAGGGACACAGTTGGAAGCTGAAGACACAGATGAACCACAGGGATGTTAGGAAGTATTTCTTCAGCCCAGAGTAGTCAGTAAGTGGAATAGATTGGGAAGCGATGTAGTGGAGGCAGGATCCATACATAGCTTTAAGCAGAGGTATGATAAAGCTCACGGCTCAGGGAGAGTGACCTAGTAGCGGCGATCAGTGAAGAGGCGGGCCAGGAGCTCGAACATCGACCCCCGCAACCTCAACTAGGTGGAGTACAACTAGGTGAGTACACACCAACACAACACACACACACACACACACACACCAACACACACACACCAACACACACACACACCAACACACACACACACACCAACACACACACACACCAACACACACACACCAACACACACACACCAACACACACACACACCAACACACACAGCAACACTCAGACCTCTACAGCACAATGACCGAAGGAATAGACTCAGAAGTGTCCCTGTTTGCAGATGATGTGAAGCTGATGAGAATAATTCAATCGGACGAGGACCAGGCGGAACTACAAAGGGATCTGGACAGGCTGCAGACCTGGTCCGGAAACTGGCTCCTGGAGTTCAACCTCACCAAGTGCAAAGTCATGAAGATTGGGGAAGGGCAAAGAAGACAGCAGACAGAGTACAGTCTAGGGGGCCAGAGACTACAAACCTCGTTCAGGACCCTGTACACCGTGTATGTCAGGCTTATATTGGAGTATGCAGCACCAGTTTGGAACCCACACCTAACCAAACATGTAAGGAAATTAGAGAAGTGCAAAGGTTTGCAACGAGACTAGTCCCGGAGCTAAGGGGCATGTCCTACGAAGAGAGGTTAAGGGAAATTGGCCTGACGACACTGGAGGACAGGGAGATAGGGGGAATATGATAACGACATGTAAAATACTGAGAGGAATTGACAAGGTGGACAGAGACAGGATGTTCCAGAGATGGGACACAGCAACAAGGGGTCACAGTTGGAAGTGAAGACTCGGATGAATCACAAGGATGTTTGGAAGTATTTCTTCAGTCGTAGAATTGTCAAGAGGTGGAATAGTCTAGTAAGTGATGTAGTGGAGGCAGGATCCATATACAGCTTTTAAGACGTATAAAGCTCATGAAGTGGGAAGAGTGACCTAGTAGCGACCAGTGAAGAGGTGGGGGCCAAGAGCTGTGACTCGACCTCTGCAACCACAATCAGGTGAATACAGCTTCAAGTGTTGATATCGCAGGGTCAAAAAATAGTAACGCCGATCAAAGTAGTCTTGGGCACAGGGCCAGGTGCCAAAATAGTTAACCATGGTTGTGATAGTAACACCATCCTGGTAGCGAATAATGGTTGTGATAGTGACACCATCCTGGACAGTGAACTATGGTTGTGATAGTAACACCGTGATACACAGTGAACCCTGGTTGAACACACCTTTTTTCACTTTCTCCTCTCAGTCTCCTTCACTATACACATTCCCCTTTTCCTCCATTCTCTCTCACCCTCCTTCCCTACCTCCCCTTCTTACTCTACATCCTTCCCACTCTTTCCTATAACCACTCTCCCCTCCAGCCTTCTCCCTCCCTATCTACAAGGACACCTTTCATCAGTATTGTCTTCACTCTCGCCTCTATTAACGTCGTTACTGACACGACCAACTGTAATGAGTGTTATTGTGTACGATGATTCCCACACTATCTACACTGCTGCTGCTGTCCTCTTATTGTAGTGGTTAATGATGGTGTCACTGGTGTTGTTGTTGTGGTTAATGATGGTGTCACTGTTGTTGTGGGTAATGGTGTCACTGTTGTTGTGGGTAATGGTGTCACTGTTGTGGTTAATGATGGTGTCACTGTTGTTGTGGTTAATGGTGTCACTGTTGTTGTGGTTAATGGTGTCATTGTTCTTGTGGTTAATGAGAGTGTCACTGTTATTGTGGTGGTTAATGAGGGTGTCACTGTTGTTGTGGTAATTGAGGGTTTCACTGTTACTGTGGTGGTTAATGGTGTCACTGTTATTGTGGTGGTTAATGGTGTCACTGTTATTGTGGTGGTTAATGAGGGTGCCACTGTTATTGTGGTGGTTAATGACCGTTTCACTGTTATTGTGGTGGTTAATGAGGGTTTCACTGTTACTGTGGTGGTTAATGGTGTCACTGTTATTGTTGTGGTTAATGATGGTGTCGCTGTTATTGTGGTTAATGGTGTCACTTATTGTGGTTAACAGTGTCACTGTTATTGTGGTGGTTAATGATGGTGTCACTGTGATATTGCTGGGTATAAGAGCCTGGCAGCACAACCACATTCTGGCACCACAGTTTGGAGACAACCATGGTGGGTGTCACTGTCACCTGAGCCTCGCCTACCTATCAATGTTTGCTTCCTCGCAACCTACCACCAACAATATAAACATGTGGTGCCACCGCACCCACCTACACAACTCCTCTACACACTTCACCCACCTACACAGCTCTACTACACACCTCGCCCACCTGTTCACCTCCACTTCACATCTCTGGTTCTATATCACAGGGAAACATCTATGACGTCATGCATCCTCAACCGGGTGTGTCATACAACAAAGCGTGTCGGGTCTTTTTTTTCCATCTGGCAAATTAACAAACAGCCTCCTGCCAGCAACAGAGATACTGGGATGTTAGTCTGATAAACAGTAAGAGAGACACTTCCCTCTCCCAGCACTATTACTCACGTGCAAGCTCTAAACTGCGGGGTAACTAGGAATGATCCAAGGAGAGGGTAGTTCTAGTTCAATGAGTGAAGAACCCCTCAGCACCTGAGTAATTAATGAGGAGGAAGGGCGCAGACAAAACGGAAAAGAGGAGACATGATAGTCATAAATAAGATCATAGATAAGTTCCAAATAAAGATTTCTTGTAGTAGCAAGAACAAGATGTCAACTGTGAAGTGTGGAGAAGGTTGGGAGGGGAGGGGGAACGGCTCCGAAAGGAGAATAGAAAATGATTAGCAAATATTGATGAAGTATAGTGGTGGTGGTACCCAACAGGAAGCAGCAAGTGATGGAACATAGTGCGTTTCATGTAATATATTATATCCTTGATGATGAGCAATGATTTGTTTCTCTAGTCATGTGAAAATATTCCTCTCATACACAGCAAGAATTACCAGTTTGAGGAACACTGGTGTTCTCACCCATGTACAGTAACTTATTCATCACTTCACATCAGCTTGAGGAACACTGGTGTTCTCACCCATGTACAGTAACTTATTCATCACTTCACATCAGTGTGAGGAACACTGGTGTTCTCACCCATGTACAGTAACTTATTCATCACTTCACATCAGTGTGAGGAACACTGGTGTTCTCACCCATGTAGAGTAACTAATTCATCACTTCACATCAGTGTGAGGAACACTGGTGTTCTCACCCATGTACAGTAACTTATTCATCACTTCACATCAGTGTGAGGAACACTGGTGTTCTCACCCATGTACAGTAACTTATTCATCACTTCACATCAGTGTGAGGAACACTGGTGTTCTCACCCATGTACAGTAACTTATTCATCACTTCACATCAGTGTGAGGAACACTGGTGTTCTCACCCATGTACAGTAACTTATTCATCACTTCACATCAGTGTGAGGAACACTGGTGTTCTCACCCATGTACAGTAACTTATTCATCACTTCACATCAGTGTGAGGAACACTGGTGTTCTCACCCATGTACAGTAACTTATTCATCACTTCACATCAGTGTGAGGAACACTGGTGTTCTCACCCATGTACAGTAACTTAATCATTTCACCTCGCAAACAATAAGAATGTTACAATCCCCGGCCTCGTGGAGACTTAGGATCAATGACTTAACATCTTCTAATATAACAGACTGATAACATTCTCGTTTCCGGATCTTGGTACATTGTAATTATTGATTCAAAATTTGAAGACCCCACTTGCACAAAAGGAAGCATAAAGTATACTGAACTTTCTGGGTATGTAGACAAAATCTGAACTCATAAATAACATTAAGGCAGATATATTGCGAAGGTCTGTAGCTGCGAACATACCTATGTCACAGGTATGACATTTATGTCAGTGTCAACAACTTATTATACCCAATAAATCAGTCATGTATGCACCTACCTACCTGTCTGAAGGCAAAATGTTGCATTTTTCGTATACGAATTTAGCCTGATTTTCAAACTATTTTAGACGAGTTTGTCGAAAATAACTGAATTTAACCAATAGCAATACAGTGTAAAATAAAAACTCACTAAAACAATATATTTTTTACAATTAAAGAGAAGGGTGACTGCGTGAAGGTAGTTTCAGTTCGTACAACAGAAAACCAACGTTGGCCTTTATTGACATCCTCACATTTTATGGTATTACATTATAGTACATAAAAATTCTCCTCAGAGGATAGGTTGAAAACCTATGTACACACCACTTGCTATAAACATTATATAACAAACTAAATAATGATAAGGTGTCGCCATCAGTTTACCTCTTCTCCAATAAGTGCAAATACAGACGGGCGCTGCTTTACAGTGCTTCGCTTTACAGCATTTCGCTAATACAGCGGTTTTCAATTATACCCATTCTTCATTTATTCCGGCTTTCTACAATAAATATATTCACCACTCACTAAGCTAAGGACAAAAATATTTTAAAAGTA
>NC_069465.1:1188680-1343680 GCF_026875155.1 Cherax quadricarinatus | reverse complement strand
CCCAATTAGCAAGATTAAAGATGGATTCTACTTAATTATCTCGACTCAGATTATACAAAGTGTGGTCTGTAATAATGATGTGAGTTTCTCTGTGGTGCATAACCTTCACACTCGTGTCCGCTTCATCCCAGACACAGGAATTACTCTCACCACCTTCCTACCTCAGTTTTCCATCCCATCTACCTACTACAATCCTTGCAACACTGTATACCTCCTGATGAAGAGCTAGCAAAATTGCGAACGACCTAGAGCTAATTTTCCAAGTGACTTGTTATGCATTAGCTTGACTGCTTTTCTGCCACAGTGGTGCACATATTATATGTCGTGCAGAACAGGGAAAACTTGCGATTTTGGCTTAAATAGCAACACTCTTCTTGCCGAATAAGGCAGGCGAAAATTTGTGTATGCAATCATTTCGCAAAACTCATTCTGAACCTAACGAAAAAAATATATTTCATTGTGTTTATTATTAAATTATTGTAAACTTATCTAAAATATATTTAATTGGATTAGCCTAAATTGTGCTTACCATAATAAGGTTAGGTAAGTTTTCTATTTTTTTTCTGGTATAAAATTATTAATTTTTACATTAACATAAATGAAAAAAATATATCTTTAAACGTATAAGAGAAAATTTTAGAAAGGACTTAATTTTAAACGAGTTTCTGCTAAATGACCAATTTTACCTATTCGGCACGACATATTACAAACATACATACACACACACTAGATATACTTCCCGAGTTCTCACCCGTTCCCTCTCCTTTCTTCACTGTCTCTCTTCCCTCCACTCTTCTCTCAGTTAGGCTCCTGTGTTTAGAGTACATGCAATGCGTAGGGATTTGCATGTACACTAACTTAATTTCCCCCCACCCCATTCTACTTCCCTCCTTTCTATTTCACCCTCCTTCCCTATACTTCCTCAATCACCTCTTTCTACTTCATCTAGACTTCCCTCCCGCATGACACATCTACCCCCTCCCTTCCTATCTACCAAAACCTGCCGTAGAAACCTGCTGATCCTCAGGAGTAGGAATTCCCACTTAGTAGTAACTCCAACCCTTTTACGAAAAAAAAAATTGAAGCTGCCCTACTGAAGTCTCCCAGCTCAGACTGACATTTCGTTACCTCATGTATGACAGACATCTTTTGTCATGAAATCTGACAGCGACATTGCAGGCGTTCCCACAATATAACTATCATAGGGTGGTCGCACTGCGGATGTTCCTATAACGTAACTATCGTATATATAGAATAAGATAGTAGCCAAGTGCGAGTGTTCCCACAATGAAAGTATCACCGAGAATAGGATAGTCACACACTCCAGGTGTGACCGTCATTTTGACGTTTCCAGTTTGTTATAGACAAAATCCAATTTGCTCTGCTCCCAAGGACACCGTCCTCGTCCTCGTCCTTCCCCAACCACTATTTTTAAATTTAATTGAAGAGACCATTCGGTGTTGTTTGAAAGGCCTCCCAGGAGCTGCCACCCTTAGTATAAGACAACACGACCAACTCGCTCACCTCCAAATCTTAAGTAACTGACCAACTGAGGCTTCCCCTACCGCTTGTTATAAGTATTTTGCAAAGAGCTTTCCTTCATAGCTTACAAGAGGAATCACCCACTTACAACTCTCACTCACAAACACACACAGCTTAGTTCACATACTTCTCAATGGGTCTAGCGTGCATAAGAGACATGCAAAGCTAGATGGATAGTAGTAGTAGTGTTGGTGCAGTGCCTGCGAGACCAGGAGTTTCCAGTGTTTAAAGACAATTTGGTGACACACAACACCGGCAACTTTCCACACAGGTGATTTCTGTCTCACACAAGGCGTGGAGTCAGCTGTGATCACACCCGCAACACCTACTTCACTCACACTGGTATTTAAAACATTTAGAACAAAAATAACCAGGGTATACAAGCTGAGATGCATCTTCAGTGTATATAGACCGAGGTATATCTGTGTATATATAGCACATTTAGAAATGTGTATCTGAAGGCTGGGGAATTCACCTCTTAATACATAACGTGGCTACCACGTACAGATATCCTCCTCAGAATGCTTACGATGTTCAACATCAACTTATACCATCTATACTGAATACGTATCAGTCTGAGTAACTATAAGGTGTGTAGCCTTGAGTACTTGCAGGAGCAGCAGCACCGTGACTACATTCACCACGAGTTCTCTAGACTACAGTTTTACTAACATTTCATCATCAACGACAGATGTGGTCTACGGATCATCACAACCTCCAAGACTGACAAATTCATGGATAAATTTGTCATCCTCCCCAAAGATAAAGTGACTAGTAATATTTTTTATGCCTTCCCTAAGTACAATCTTAGGGTGGTTACAGTAGTGTGCAAATTAATTGGGAGAGGAGTAAATTTTGTGATTATCTCATATGTCTTAGTCTCCGGCTTAATTAATGTAGTTTGGGTTCTTTTCAGAAGAGTTTCTTACCGACTCCTGGCAACTATCCAGCTGTGGTGTTACCCCCTGCGACTCTCGTCAGTGCTAGAACAGTTGTTGTCCTGTAAGGCTATTCCTGCAAGCATGATCAGTGGTGAATGTGATTTCGCAAAATTTTCCCCTTTAGTTTATGGTTAGTGATGAAATTCATGACAGATATTACACCTAGGAAGCGTTGAAGTATTGTAGCACTTAGAAAACATGCTGATTTGAATATCAGACAGATCGCTGAAAATTTGGTCAGATTCTGAAGAAAGCTAACACTGGTGATTGTGGAGTGTTGCGTCGATGTGGAAGAAAACTTAAGACACCACCTCACGATGACAAGGTTATCATGAATACTGTGAAAAATCCCAAGAAAACCAGCATAGACCTACAGAGAGATTTGGCTTCAGCTGGCGTAAATGGTGATTCTTCAACTGTTCGACGAAGGCTCCTTGAAGTTGGCAGAACTGCCAGACAGCCGGTAAAAAAACAGTTATTGACTGTTGCTATGAAGAAAAAACGGCTGCAGTGGACACTCGATCATAAGGGATCAACGACAGCCGAGTGGAGGAGCTATATTTTCAAATGAGGCTCATTTTGAAGTACATGGGTACAGATTAGTGGTAGCGAGACAGAGCAAAGGCGAACCTTTTCAGAATGGACAAGTGCCAAAACACCCAACTAAGATGTTTTGGGGTAGGATTGCTGCTAAAGGCCCTGGACGGCTTGTTTTTGTTGAGGGAACGATGAACAGTGACAAATACAAGGCAATTCTGTCAACTCATTTGCTTTCCATTATGGATAGACACTTTCCTGATGAAGAAGGCATTTTCCAGCAGGATCTTGTTCCATGCCACATTTCCAGAAGAAATGCTGACATTCTTCAACGAGTGGGAGCTAAGCGTTCTAAATTGTCCTGGAACCTCTCCTGACCTCAACCCAACTAAGAATCTACGGGCAATAACCAAACGCAGGATGGCGAAGCAGGACTTTTCAACTGTGGAGAAGCTAACTGTTGCTGTCATTAGGACCTGGTACCACGACGAACTTCCAAAATGTGTTCAACATTGGTCGAGTCTATGCCAAAGATTGTAGCACTGCTCATAAAAGGATATCTCTTATTAAATTAATTATCTGTCATATCATTGCACTGTATTTTTCAAATAAACATTAATTCCCCCCCCCCCCCAAAAAAAAATCTTATTTCATCACTGTCCCAATTAATATGCACACTACTGTACCACCACTAGCACTTCCATTAGGGATTCGACCAGCAAGACCCAAGAAGTATAGCTGAAACCAATGCTTGGCTACATTTGTGGAGGGGTCCCACAGTGTAATTTATATACACACAAATTTATATATATAAACACACACACACACAACAATCGCAGACAGGCGATCTTAACTATGCAAGACGAACCACTGGGGGTGCAAATCTTTTGCTCAAGTACTTTCACACTTCTCAGTGCGTCATCAGGAGCTATGCAATGTCCCTTGCAACACTGCATAGCTCCTGATGACGCACTGAGAAGATTTCCACCCCCGTGGCTTGTCTTGCAATATATATATATATTATATATATATATATATATATATATATATATATATATATATATATATGGGTCCATCTCTGGTGTAAATTGTGGGACCCATAGCCTCGGAGAAGTGGTTAAAAAGGCTAAAGTGGATAAACTGGATATGAGATGACGGAAACCGCGAGGGATTTGCCCACCCATGACAGTGAGCATGTAATTATTATATTAAGAGGAAATAAACCCAGTGAAGAGGGAAACAGATTCGATCCAAAGGGAGGACAGGTACAAATCCTTGCATCAACGACACTGAGGGGTGAGTGAGCATATATAGGCTTGTCATACTGTCAATGTTAATAATGCCTGTGTTTGCCACAGAAATAGCCACAATCACTTGATGAACTGGGGGGATTCTGTATTAATCATCAGGCACACTAAGATTTGCAGAGTCGTCGGTTCCTACTATCTGTTCCTTACTCTTGGCAATATAATTGATGTCCCCCGGGACCATTAACAGATACAAAACAGATGCATATAAATGTATGCATATGCACCATGGCTCACCTACTCCCATCACCTTACATGTGTAAGATACCCTCACTCCCCCCCTTCCCCTCCCAGACACTATCCTCCCACACCGTGTAACCATGGTGAAGCTAGCAGACACGCCCCTCGTGCCAAGGTTCCCTGACCAATGTACCCTCACTCATTTGCATAACCCTCCCTCCCTTTCCCCCTCTAGTATGCCAATACCCCCTAACCGCCCCTTCTTCCGCCATATACAAGCCAGACTTCGTCCCAAACTCCTCATCCTCCACACATCTATCGACTCCTCCCCCAGCACAGCACTATCAGTAGCACCCACTTACACTTCAAAGAAAGGGGGCTTCTCCCTCATCCCCTTCCCAGGAGGAAAGTCACCATAGCACCTTCTCCATACGCCTCTCCAATCGGTAACCCTACCAAAGATATTGATGGTAACCAGAGATTTGTTTTATATTTTATTTAAAACTTCACTTTCAAATATACATAGGTAGGTACATATATTATGTAACAATGATACTGGTGATGAGCAAGAAATCAGATGTATATTAAAGAGCAACATGCTGCTAGACACATACGGGTAGTACAGAGAAAATTCACATAGACAGCAGAAAAAGACGCGAACAGGTAGAAAGATGCAGACATGAAGGTACAGAGAAAGATGTAGACAGCAAGGTACAGAGAAAGATGTAGACAGCAAGGTACAGAGAAAGATGCAAACAGGTAGAGAGAGAGAGAGAGAGAGAGAGAGAGAGAGAGAGAGAGAGAGAGAGAGAGAGAGAGAGAGAGAGAGAGAGAGAGAGAGAGAGAGAGATGCAAGGCAGAAAGATATGTAGACAAGTAGGTTGAGTGAAGCTACACAGGTTGGTGGGTGAAGTGAAAACAATGTGTACCTGCCAACCTTCTTGAAACAGAAAGCGGACAAGAGGAAGTCAAAGAGGCTAGAACTTCAAAATGAACAGAGAACAGAAAATGGAAAAGTTGCAGGAACACGAGAAGAGAGTAAAGAAAAAAAAACAGGAGTGGCGTGTCTGGCAAGAAAGAGTAAAAGGAGAGAGGAAGAAGAGTGGATGACAGCGCCTGGAACATCTCACAACAATATGGAAAAGTGACGTAAATGACCACTGGACAAGCTATAAAAACCAAACATATCAGCATAAATAGTCTTGGACACAATGTCGATACTTCTGTACTAGCACAGACTGGGGGGGAGGGGTTGGTGGTTGTGCTGACTTTGTAGGTTAGTAGCTTACAACTGGTGGTAGGTTGCAGTGGTTGCTGGTGTTAAGTAATGGTGGCTGCACGTGGTGTTGGGAATGGTTGTTCTTGGTGTTGGTGGTAGTTGTTGTTAGGTGGTGGTGACACTGGATATATTACTGTAGTGCTGGTTAGTAAGGTCATGATAGTTGATGTATGGTGGTGGTGAGACGTTCAATACTGCATATTACATTCATGGGGGAGTGCTAAACCAGTAGGGGTCATACAGCTCCCGGGGGAGGGGGAGAGGAAGGAATTAAGCCTCGAGTCCAGGAACTGGAGCACAGGTCCCATTCCTCAGATCAAGAGCCCCCTCAACAGCATCAAGGAACCATGAGGAGTCAACAGAGCCCACATAACCATTACAGAAGTCCAGATAATTTTGACCATCTTTAAACGTCAATATTATTACGTCTTGCAAGGTCGCTCTGGGACATTATATGCTTGCTACACGATAAAAGATTTCTACCATTATTTACAAGATTAATTCTCCTTTAACTGTCATCAGTAATTTACGAGGCGATATTCTCAACCCACACTATTTACCAAACGATATATATATATAATCAACCACCAACAGCAATTTACACAACCATATTCCTGCTGTCCATCACCAGTGATTTACAAAAAAAAAAAATATCCACTGGCGAACGGAGGATCGATCCTCCACCTGTCCTCCTAAATAGCCAACCAGGGGTTTCGCGTTTCATGAAAACAATACAAGGCAGCAGCCACTAGCGAACAAACTCTCTCCCCAACACCGGCTGAGTTAGTCACCCTTGTAATTCATGAACAATTACTTCCGCTCCACGTCTAATAACAACCCTCCCCTCGCAACCACAGTCAACTACTACCATCCCTACAACTACAAATAACACCATAGCCACTACCACAACCATCCAAGGAGGCTTTACCATCTTGTCACATGAGCGTAAAACGAAAGTCTGATAAATATTTTGCACTCAGGCAGATTTGCTGTTTTTTTTTCTCTCATGAACACGTCAGATGACGAGCAAATTTGCAAACTTCCAACATTCACTATGCACTCAGCTTTACTATGTATTTTTTTTTTTTAAGTTTTTATTCCTCCAACATTTCCTTCCCATTTTAGGAGGCAACACTTGGATATCTTTATTGTTTAAACATTTCGCTCGTGAATCAGGCTTCCTCAGTCGAATAAATAAGTGATTTTTAGTGCTGCAGACAGTGGAAGAAGTGAAGAGGTAATTTAAAGATGCTCAGTTCCTTAGCCTAGAGCAGAGGCATGAGAATGTAAACCTCTACAATGGTGTAAGAGTGATGTGCAGCAGTTGGGGACGGCGTCACAGGTGACCGGGGTCTACTAGTGGTTACATCTGAAGGCGTGATATAAGAAATGGCCGTGGATAGGGGTGATAATCCTCGGTACAATTAAGATAAGTTACCACAGCCACCATAATAAATACAATTACCACAACGACCATTACTACTAGAAACGACAACACTGTTATTGTCACTTCCGTTGCCATCAGTCATTAACACCATTACAAACACTATAAACAATACCACTATCATTACTCTACCAGAAAATATCAAACACTGCTGGAACAAGTGTAGAAGTTTTCAAGAGAATACTAGACAACCAGATCAACCAGGATGTGATGGATATGTGGGCCAGAGGGTCGCCGGCAGTACCAGCCTGCTCGACTAGGCAAACACCAGACAAGCCTATCCCAGGGCCGCGCTGCGAGAGTAGGAAAGCTCTTGAAACACATCAATGGTATATCAAAGGAAAAGTTACTACTAATGCCACCACCACCCCACGAACACCGTCACCATCAATTACACAGCTACTGCCACTACCGTCACCACTGTTAACACCATTACCATCACTAACACCATTAATAGCGTTACCAACAACAATTACCACCATTAACATTGTCATCATCACTGCCACCAACCACCATTAACATTGTTACCACCACTGCCACCAACCACCATTAACACCATTATTACCACTACCACCAACCACCAGCACCAACTACCTGTACCACCAGCCACCACCACCATTAAAACCGTTATCACCACTACCACCAACTACTACCACCAGCCACCACCACCATTAACACCGTTATCACCACTACCACCAACTACTACCACCAGCCACCACCACCATTAACACCGTTGCCACCAGCGCCCCGCAGCTGCTGTTGTGGCCGCCCAGACAAAATCGATGAGAGGAAACGCCGTCTGGGGGAAGCAATCAAACAGCAGCTGTATTTAATAATAACAAACTGGTGACTTCCACACATCACCTCACATCAAACATCACAATCACTCGGGAAATTCATCCTACTCTTTAATGAACTACGTACTGCGCTTCTGACGACAAGCAGAGGACTACCATGTTTTTGCATGCGCGTGCGTGCATGTGCATGCTTGTGAAAGCGTGTGCAAGCATACGCATGTGTAATTATTTTTAATTACATATTCGTAGCTACAGGAGACATGTTAGTGGAGTTCCGTCATCAGTAATTTTCATCAAATAATTGTTAACAATTTCCAATGGTTGTAGCACCTTAATACTTTTAATTCATTCCACTTTTCTACCACTTTGTGAGGAAGATAATTTATACCCCTTGACCTCCACTTTTTTTTTTAATTACAACTTGGACCTCTTTTTCTCTGTTACAGGAATTAAGAAGTCTTCTTTATCTATCATTTCTTGTTCTTTTATGACCCTTTACCTGGAGTTTACCTGGAGAGAGTTCCGGGGGTCAACGCCCCCGCGGCCCGGTCTGTGACCAGGCCTCCTTTATGTGGTTATTGCTTCTTCTCATTTCCTCTTACGAGTCAAGTTGTCATCTTCAATGTTAACAACCTTTCAGAACTCGGATTTTTCCACCTCTGGTAACCATTTTGTAGCTCTCTGAACCTTGTCCTGCTCATCCACATCATATTTTAGACGCGGGAAAAACAAACTGCAATATATTCCAATTTCGCGCTACATTTTTTTCACATTTCTTCATCCACTTTTAGTGCCAGCGAGTCTCAAATTCATTTACATGATCTTCCAGTGACAATTTTTTTTTAAATTCCATTTATATATACATATATATAATACTTTCAATACCATGTTAGTCTATATTTTTCATGTAAGCATTCGAGCGTCTTCATGCGTACATGTACACTTGTATGCCCTTGGACTTGTTAGTCTATACCATGAATCTGCTCTCACTGACTCGCTTTCCCCCTTATATATATATAATATATATATATATATATATATATATATATATATATATATATATATATAAATATATATATGTATTCATACGGTGACTAAGGGTAATATACAAGAATATTCCATCTTCATTAGCACTACTAAAATAACTTAATACTTTCAGTAAGACTCGGGACCCTTCTCAGGGCCTTTAGTTAGATTATGATGTATGATCGCGTAGATTATGATTTATGTAGAGCACTAAGCCTGTGTGATTCAGTCAGTGCATGGCACAGTGCAAGCTCGATCCTACCTCAAACATGTAAAAAACTAAATAAATATGCAGAAATTGCAACAAGACTAGTGCTTGAGCTGAGAGTGGGAAGTTAGAAAGACTCAATAAACGGAAGGTAACCACTTTACAGACTAGACGCATTAAGGGGGGTTATAATAACAACGTACAGGATCTTCGGGGACTTGGTAGGGCAGACAAGGACCCACTGAAAGGTATAGATGAAAGATAAAAGGTCGAAGTTGGAAGTTAAAAATGTAAATGAGCCACTGGACTCTCAGAAATACTTTATCCTCAGAGTAGTCAAAGTGGTTCGGTTGGCAGCGCACTCAGCTCACATACTGAGTGTCCTTGGTTCGATACTCTGCATGGGTAGAAACGTTGAGCATGTTTCCTTACACCTGCTGCCCTTGTTCACCTATCAAGTATGAACCTGAGTATTAATCGACTGTTGTGGGTTGTATCCTGTAGGTAGTAGTACAGAGGGGGCTGAGCTTTGAAATGAGCCGAGGCAGGACAACAGCTCCTAGCCTGTAAAACTGATGTGTAAAAGTAAAAAGTGGAAATACCTATACGAGGAAGTTTTAAAATATATACTTAATAAGTGTGCCAGGTGTTGATACTTGATTACTAACCAGGTAAGTGCGCACACACGAGAGACTGATGTCAGGAAGTATTTTTTCAGTCTCAGGGTGGTTGGAAAACGGAACGATCTCGGTGAAGAAGTTGTGGAGTCAAACTCCATACATAGATTTAAGAGCATGTACGATAGGACCCCAGAAGCTTAAGATAGAGGGAATGAGGCAAGCAAGTCGAGAAGAGGCCTGGAGCTAAGACTCGACCCTTTCAACCACATTTAGGCGAACACACACAAACGCATTAAGGCTCACACAAAACACTTGACATGAGTAATACTTAAGTCCAACAGTGAAAGAGAAGCCAAGAACCTGGCGGTGATGACCTTGACCGAGCTCACACAACAATGTTATGTGAAGCCTCTTGTCCATCACCACGTGTGATACATGTTCTCTCTAACCTTCACTAACACACACTATGTTCTCTCTAACCTTCACTAACACACACTCACATCAACAATCTTGTCCATCACCACCTGTGATACATGTTCATTCTCCCACCTTAACACACACACAATAACATTCCTTTCATCTTCCCACACTCGCATTAACTCAAACATCTCAACAAACGCTAACACACTCCACACAGTGGTTCAAAAATATACAAGACAGAGCTATTTCACGTCATTTGTTCTCAAGAAGACGTGGGAATGAATGGTTGAGAGTAGGACTTGTCTAGCAGAGAGACACCTACCACAGTACAGTGCTCTACACTTATTTTCTTATGAAGGTTAGTAGAGGGTGGAAAAAATATAAACTAAGATGATATATAAAGTGAGCAATCGGGGCATAAAATATATAAAGTTAGTAAATACAACATAATGATAATGGATGACAATACAAATAGATCCAATAAAGTTTATAGTTTGTCAGATCAATCTTTAAACCACCGTATAAAAAAAATCATTGTGGCGATTATATTTAACAAACATTCGTCAGAAAACCCTCGATATAATGTGAAAATGTTGTGTGATTCTGACTAATTTTAAAAGAGTTTTGCAACGAGGGAGAAATGCTAAGGTTTTTATAACAAGCAAGATCGAATTTGGAATACGTACATAACAAAGGTATGGTCTTTGCACCATAATATATTACAATGGAAATACGAGTTATGAAGTGAAAGAACAGATCGCACAACATACACTGAATGTTTAGCTCTGTGTAGACCTTCATCAAGCTTATTAGAAAACTAAAGAACCTGGAAACTGGAAAAGGAGAGCAGATATGCTTATCTCACATGTATAAACGGAAGAATGTGTGCTATCTATTTCACTCTATGATTGCAGACTCGCCGGGACATCTTTATATATACATTTATACAAAGTTATGAAAAAAACAGACACCGAGGATGGCTTGATGCCAAGAATAGATAGAAACCATAACGTTTAAACAAGCAATTTATGCGACACACTGGAAAATGATCTCTCCAACAAGTAGTAGCTGCCTGGGAAGACATCATAGAAGACATGTCAAACCTACGGGAATTAAAAAAGTATGATAAATTCATTATTACATGACGGGTCACTCAACACAGAAGCTCAATTTATGTCGCTGCAAATAGACGCGGCATTATTTTCTCCATGCACGAATATCTTAAAAAATAATTTTTCAAGGGGTAGATGGGTAAGCAAGTAAAAGGCCTCGGTCAGATGATCAAAAGCTCCAGGTGTGGGTCATCATATGACTAAGACCCGCGTCAGGAAAAAAGCATCCTGTTTCCTGACGAATCTTACCTAACCTAACCTTTCTCCCATCACACAGATAAGACTTTATTTAGTAATATGAAGTCTCTTGTGGATACTTAACACTACCCTGAATAATGCAGCTTTATCACAGAACACATGTTATACAACAAGCAGGTGAACTCTGTAGCTATGAGCAGATATGATAGAGCTCAAGTGACTTGTCAACATGATACACCTCAAGTGGCTAGTCAACAATGTCACTCGAGGAACCTACTAGTATGAGACAGGGCAAGGAACCAAGGCTCGACCCCCCAAACAACTAGGGGAATACCCACACATTAAACAAGATTCCTACGAAATTACCTATAAATAGGTAATCGTAATCTCCTCTCTCTAAGTATAAAAGTTGGATAAGGAAGTAGTGGGGACAGTGCACAGTTTCAAGAGTAACTACGGCCCGAGAGACGAGAAACCAACACTGCAGGTACAACTTGTGTAGGAGGCGGTGTGGGGAGATGAGACTGGACCCCCCACAATCATAAATCACTGACAGAACTTCATATTAAGATATGATAAAATTCAAGAGGGTTAGGACCAACACACACACACACACACACGAACGAACGATCGATAATTGCATGTTTCATCGCGGTAGGGAGGCCAGGCCGATTACCTTCTTCATTCACCCTACACACCCACATTTCCCCTCGTTATAAACCAACTTACCCACACAATTCTCTCGTTATAAACCCAACTTACCCACACAATTCCCTCGTTATAAACCAACTTATCCACACAATTCCCTCGTTATAAACCAACTTATCCACACAATTCCCTCGTTATAAACCAACTTATCCACACAATTCCCTCGTTATAAACCAACTTACCCACACAATTCTCTCGTTATAAACCCAACTTACCCACACAATTCCCTCGTTATAAACCAACTTTCCCACACAATTCCCTCGTTACAAACCAACCTACCCCCACAATTCCCTCGTTACAAACCAACTTACCCACACAATTCCCTAGTTACAAATCAATTTACCCACACAATTCCCTCGTTACAAACCAACCTACCCACACAATTCCCTCGTTATAAACCAACTAACTTGCATAATTCCCTCGTTAAAACCCAGCGTGCCCCCGCAAATCCCTGGTTATTAACTGCTAACATAAATGGTTATCACCAGTGTGGTTATACCGATCACTGCTAAACAACTATTTGCATTTACAATGCCAATTCCGTATTTTTGTTAACGAATATTCTCATCTAATACTAGAGAAATGCTATAAAATAAATAAATATAATAATATATATATATATATATATATATATATATATATATATATATATATATATATATATATAATAATAATATTATGTAGGACTGAATGGGTAAAACTTGCGATTTTGGCTTAAATAAGGCAAGCGAAAATTTGTGTATGCAATAATTTCGCAAAAATCATCCTGAAGCCAACGATAAAAAAATATATTTCATTGTTTATTAAATTATTGTAAACTTCTCTAAAATGTATTTAGTTGGATTAGGCTAAATTAAATTGAGCTTGTTATAATAAGGTTAGGTAAGTTTTCTAAGATTCTTTTGGTACAAAATTATTAATTTTTACATTAACATAAATAAAAAATATACATCTTTAAACGTATAAGAGAAAATTTTAGAAAAGCCTTAATTTTAAAAGAGTTCTTGCTAAGTGACCAATTTTACCTATAAGGCAAGACATTATATCAGTTTTACTTGATAATATCTGAAGTGCATTAAGTGATTCGTTTTATTCCAACTCGTCACTATTCACATACAATTCCACCTGCAATTACAAATTTATTTCACTGTGGAAAACATTTCAATAAAGCACTTACTGATGTGCTATGATTGCAACGCCATCGTTATATATTTTTTCAGCACCACCACCAGCACCACCGACCTCGCCATAACATCACCAAAATCACCAACTCTCTTTCATTCACCACAACTGTAGAGCACAGTGTATATCAATCGTCACAGAACACTTGTTACGGGGGAACTGTGTTGCTGTTAAACGTCACGTCACTAAAATTATTTATACTTTCCGCCTGTCAACACATCTCCGTCACTTTAACAGAGCACAGTGTATATTATCTGTCACAAAACTTTTGTTACGGAGGAACTGTGGTACAAGGAAGGCATTCTCCTTCAACTCCACAATATTACTAATATCTTGTAGACTTTCTGAAGTCACTAGAGCACAATATCGTCACCTTCGAAGGGCACAGTGTATATGAATCACCACGCAACACTTATTACAGTGAAAGTTAAGTCAGGAGGCGTATGGGTGTACAATACCGCGTTACAGCATCACTAAAATTGTGTAGACTTGAGGGCATCACCAGAGCATCCCTCAGCATCACAAGAGCGTCACTTCAGCACAACACAAGGTGAATTAATTACCTGGGAACACTTGTCACTAGCAGTGTGGCGGGAGGGAGATACATTACCCTGCCCGCTTTGTACTGCTACCCCACAATTGTGTTAAGTGAGGCGGGCTGCTAGCGGCGATGCAAGCTGCTGCTGCTGCTGCTGCAGCAGTGGCAACCAAACCGGTGTGTGGCTTGGCACCCAGTGACCACACGCACACACACGCACTCACACACACAAACGCACTCAAACGCGCGCGCGCACACACAACCCTCAACATCTTCCCTCACCACCACAGCGCTGCCTCCCACCAACATCCACCACTTTGTGGCATCATTTAACATAGTATTACGTTTAGTTTTTCCAACCTGATACAACAATTCTTCAGTTTACCAGAAAGGTATGACACTCCTCATGTTTTAAATAAAACTGGCAAACTGGCAGCTACACAATCTGATCACAAGTCAAAACTTCATCTAACACACACCAAAGAGGAGAGTTGCAAGCCATTAACAAGAGGCGTTCTCGAGTAACAACACACTAACCAAAATTACATTTTAAAAAAAAATGGCAAATTGGAACGTATACAATTCAAAACCAATCCGAACGTTCCTCCTGTGTTGACAGTTTGAAGTCGAGCACAAAAGACATTCTCACATTTCAAAGTTTTCATTTCTACCTTAATAATACTTTCTGTCATTAGTGCTTGAACAGCATCAATATCAATATCATTATCATCATCACTCCTCTCAGAACTCTTTTTCAAAAAATTCTAAAGCAAGCATACACAAACCTATATGTCAACTTGTTTAACGAAACTGACATACTGGTATTTAAACAGCCTAATAGCAATACAAGCCTTTGAGCAAAACAGTGATAAAAGTTTGAAGACTATTAGAGGAAAATTAGCTACGTGTGCCACCTCTTGTGTTATAAAGTTGTCCAAGTTAAAGGCCACACTAGCAACTAATGTGACATTTTATTGCGGCAAAATAAAATGTTACATTAGTTGCACTCTTGTCATTTTACGTAACATGTTGCCGGTAATCCTACCAGTGTTCTCGGCTTCTGTAAGTCTGAAGCCGCTCACAACAATTAAGTTACAGCAGGAAAAATATATAAACCACGGAACGGGTAAAGTTTGAACCCCTGGTGAGTCCTAAAACTCGTGTTATTACCATTTCATTAGTCATAATATAAAATTGCCAAATTAATATGTATAGTGCAAAAAAGACTTGAACCATCCTCTAGGTAAGATACAATACCTTAAAAATATTTGAACCCATTAGAAGCGGCATTCTTTAATTATACAGAAACCAGTATCACAGTTGAACCATAAAAACTGCCAATAACGACCCAACCATCCTTTAGGTATATATACAAATAACCCGCACATGGGAGAGAAGCTTATGACGACGTCTCGGTCCGATCTGCACCAGTTACAAGTCACACTAACACACGACGGTGAGGGAGCCAGTATATGCAGGAGAGGGGGACAGGGACGGGACAGAGGAAGAAGGAAGTGAAGAAGTAGTGGTAGATGTAATGTTGGCAGTGGAAGTAGTGGTAGTGGTGGTAGTAAGTAGGGGAAGTAGTGGCAGACAGAAAAGGGGTGTGAAGGGGGTATGGTAAGTAGGGCGATACGTAATAATAATAATTTACTGGTCACCAGTAATTTCACCTGGTAAGGTGACACAGGTGAGTCAAACACCACAAGACACATGGTAATGTTACACAGGCGAGTCAAACACCACAAGACACATGGTAATGTTACACAGGCGAGTCAAACACCACAAGACACATGGTAATGTTACACAGGCGAGTCAAACACCACAAGACACATGGTAATGTTACACAGGTGAGTCAAACACCACAAGACACATGGTAATGTTACACAGGCGAGTCAAACACCACAAGACACATGGTAAGGTGACACAGGTGAGTAACACCACAAGACACATGGTAATGTTACACAGGTGAGCCAAACACCACAAGACACATGGTAAGGTGACACAGGTGAGTCAAACACCACAAGACACATGGTAATGTTACACAGGTGAGTCAAACACCATAAGACACATGGTAAGGTGACACAGGTGAGTCAAACACCATAAGACACATGGTAAGGTGACACAGGCGAGTCAGACAAGTGACTCTCCAGGTTCTGAACTCGTTATGCATAAGGATGCTGGCCAAGGGCTCCTGATCCAAGGAATTGGAGCCAGTCTTACCTTCTTCGGATTAAACCCAAATGCCCTCTATTCCCTAAACGCTGAATGATCCTTACGGGTTTAGCGTTTCCCCTTAGAACACAATACTAATACTCACGGGAGCCAAGACAGACGTCCATCACAAACTTACCTGTAAAAAACAATGTATTACGTTACCTGCCCAGTGTGTGTGTGTGTGTGTGTGTGTGTACTCACCTAATTGTGGTTGCAGGGGTCGAGACTCAGCTCCTGGTCCCGCCTCTTCACTGAGTGCTACTAGGTCCTCTCTCTCCCTGCTCCACGAGCTTTATCATACCTCATCTTAAAGCTATGTATGGTTCCTGCCTCCACTACCTCACTTGCTAGGCTATTCCACTTCCTGACTACTCTATGACTGAAGAAATACTTCATAACATTCCTCTGACTCATCTGGGTCTTCAACTTCCAATTGTGACCCCTTGTTTCTGTCTCCCCTCTCTGGAACATCCTGTCTCTGTCCACTTTGTCTATTCCACGCAGTATTTTGTATGTTGTTATCATGTCTTCCCTAATCCTTCTGTCCTCCAGTGTCGTCAGGCCGATTTCCTTCAACCTTCCTTCGTAGGACATTCCCCTTAGCTCTGGAGCTAACCTTGTCGCAAACCTTTGTACTTTCTCTAATTTCTTGGCGTGCTTGATCAAGTGTGGGCTCCAAACTGGTGCTGCATACTCCAATATGGGCCTGACTTACACGGTGTACAGTGTCTTGAACGATTCCTTACTAAGGTATCGGAACGCTATTCTCAGGTTTGCCAGGCGCCCATATGCTCCAGCAGTTATCTGGTTGATGTGTGCTTCCGGAGACGTGCTCGGTGTTATACTCACCCCAAGATCTTTCTCCTTGAGCGAGGTTTGCAGTCTTTGGCCACCTAGCCTATACTCCGTCTGCGGTCTTCTTCGCCCTTCCCCAATCTTCATGACTTTGCATTTGGCGGGATTAAATTCGAGAAGCCAGTTGCTGGACCAGGTGTCCAGCCTGTCCAGGTCTCTTTGGAGTCCTACCTGATGTGTGTGGTGTGTGTGTGTGTGTGTGTGTGTGTGTGTGTGTGTGTGTGTGTGTGTGTGTGTGTGTGTGTGTGTGTGTGTGTACTCACCTATTTGTACTCACCTATTTGTGGTTGCAGGGGTCGAGTCCTAGCTCCTGGCCCCGCCTCTTCACCGGTTGCTACTAGGCCCTCTCTCTCCCCGCTCCATGAGCTTTATCAAACCTCGTCTTAAAACTGTGTATGGTTCCTGCCTCCACTACGTCATTTTCTAGGCTATTCCACTGCCTTACAACTCTATGACTGAAGAAATACTTCCTACTATCTCTCTGACTCATTTGTGTCTTCAACTTCCAATTGTGGCCTCTTGTTTCTGTGTCCCCTCCCTGGAACATCCTGTCCTTGTCCACCTTGTCTATTCCACGCAGTATTTTATATGTCGTTATCATGTCTCCCCTGACCCTCCTGTCCTCCAGTGTCGTCAGGCCGATTTCCCTTAATCTTTCTTCATAGGACATTCCCCTTAGCTCTGGAACTAACCTTGTTGCAAACCTTTGTACTTTCTCTAGTTTCTTGACGTGCTTTATCAAGTGCGGGTTCCAAACAGGTGCTGCATACTCCAGTATGGGCCTGACATACACGGTGTACAGTGTCTTGAATGATTCCTTACTAAGGTATCGGAATGCTGTTCTCAGGTTTGCCAGGCGCCCATATGCTGCAGCAGTTATCTGATTGATGTGTGCTTCCGGAGACATGCTCGGTGTGTGTGTGTGTGCGTGTGCGTGTACTCACCTAGTTGTGGTTGCAGGGATCGATTCACAGCTCCTGGCCCCTGGTGTGTGTGTGTGTGTGAAACAAGCCTTAATGCCCTATTAATCAACATTCTTTAAACTGTCTATGCAAGAGGCTTAATCAAGCATATTGTGGACAAAACATTGTATTTAAGAAAAGATCTTTTAATGTTATACGGGTTATACCTACTACCCGCACGTACTTGCCAATCAGATAGGCTTCAAACCAAGCCACAAACCACGTATTGATATACATCAAGGCTCTGCTGACAGGGTAGCGATCATAACTTAATGCTAGAAATCCAGAGTTTATCACATAGCTAATACCAGCAGAGTCACGTCCAATATGGCTGGTGACATGTGTAAACCAAGTGACAAGTGTACGTGACTGTAAAGCCTCAATGCGCTAGACAGATGCAAGGTAAAACAAACAAACTTTAGCGGTGAGCTGTTGCTGCTCCTGGTAATGAACACACACTGTGCTCAGCATGACTTTCTTGCTATTATATTACGCAGGCGGAAAACGCAGCTTTATCTACGCAGGAAAAAAAAGCACCTTTATCTACACAGGGTAAAACGCAGCTTCATCTGTGGAAAACGACACTTGTGTACAGGGAATGTCTCGTGGCGAAACGTTTCCTTTAATAAATATCCTGAACTGTACACAAGCGACCCTTCCCTAGATTTGTGAATATCCAGACCATTTACAACCATTTGTGCCTTTCTCTACACGTGGGAAACTCTGTTCCAATAAAGGCTTGTTCTGCACTCGTGTCTTTGTTTCCTTAATGTCGACACTAAACCAATTGGATCTAACCCTTTATGTCTGGATCCAATACCTTGTCTCTAAATCCAACCTTTTCTGTCTGAAAATAATCCCTTATGCCTGGATCCAACCCCTAATGCCTGGATTCAACCCCTTATGCCTGGATCCAACGCCTTATGCCTGGATCCAACCCCTTATATATGGATCCAATCCCTTATATATGGCTCCAACACCTTATATGCAGATCCAACACCTTATATATGGAATCAACCTCGACTTCCAATTGCTCAACTTTAAGTATCTTATGACTCAAATATTTCTCAGATTCATGTACTTATTAGTAATATTTTTATGTAACACGCTAAACCCGTGAGAATCAGTTGCAGAGGCCCGTAACTAGCAGCAAAAACAGAAACCAGGGCAGTGTTGAATATTGGTTGTATGTTGTTCTACCTATTAACAGCATTAGTTTAAGGTTCACTGGTACATAGAGGTCACACCGTTACCGCTAGTAAATTGTCCTACCGTTACCGCTAGTAAATAGTTCTACCGTTACCACTGAAGATCCTACCGTTTTGGTAGTTAAAGATTATACGTGACCGCTAGCAAAAAGAAACAAGGTCAGGGGAAATAGGAGATTGAAAGGAAATGTGGAGTTGAAAAGGAAAACGAGAGGTTCAGGGGACATGGGAGGAAACATGGGTAGGGAGGGAAGGGAAGGGAAAGAGGGGAGGGAGGAGGGGAGGGGAGGGGAGGGGAGGGGAGGGGAGGGGAGGGAAGGGAAGGGAAGGGACCATGGGAGGGGAGGGAGTACTGCAGGCCCAGTGCGCTCTTGGAGGAAATTAATTAATTACCGGAGACTGCAGATGTGGCGTCCAGTACTGCGCAACCACCCGACATTTATACTCAACCACCAGACATTTATACGCAACCACCAAACATTTATACGCAACCACCAGACATTTATACGCAACCACCAGACATTTATACGCAACCACCAGACATTTATACTCAACCACCAAACATTTATATGCAACCACCAGACATTTATACGCAACCACCAGACATTTATACTCAACCACCAAACATTTATATGCAACCACCAGACATTTATACTCAACCACCAAACATTTATACGCAACCACCAGACATACTCAACCACCCGACATTTATACTCAACCACCAGACATTTATACTCAACCACCAGACATTTATACTCAACCACCAGACATTTATACTCAACCACCAGACATTTATACTCAACCACCAGACATTTATACTCAACCACCAGACATTTATACTCAACCACCAAACATTTATACGCAACCACCAGACATTTATACTCAACCACCAGACATTTATACTCAACCACCAAACATTTATACGCAACCACCCGACATTTATACTCAACCACCCGACATTTATACGCAACCACCCGACATTTATACTCAACCACCAGACATTTATACTCAACCACCAGACATTTACACCAATTCACCAGTCTTTTACACACCTTTAGTTATCCTAGGTTCTCCACACATATGCTGCTATGTAAGATAATCTATGTAACTGTATTTGTGTATACCTGAATAAACTTACTAACCACCAGTCATTTAACGACATAGATGAGGGAATAAATAGCGACATAAGCAAATTTGCTGATGACACCAAAATAGGCCGTCCAATTCATTCTAATGAGGACATTAGAGCACTCCAGGATGATTTTGAAGAGACTGACGCAATGGTCGGAGAAGTGGCAGATGCAGTTTAATATAGACAAATGTTGGACAGGAAAATAACAATGCCACATATAAACTAAATAACGTAGATCTTAATACTACTGATTGCGAAAAGGATTTAGGAGTTCTGGTTAGCAGTAATCTAAAACCAAGGCAACAGTGCATTAGTGTTCGCAATAAAGTTAACAGAATTCTTGGCTTAATATCAAGAAGTATAAATAATAGAAGTCCTCAGGTTGTTCAACTATATATCCTTGGTTAGACCTCGTTTAGATTATGCTATACAGTTCTGGTCACCGTATTACAGAATGGATATAAATGCACTGGAAAACGTACAGAGGAGGATGACAAAGTTGATCCCATGTATCAGAAAGCTTACCTATGAGGATATTATTATTATAATCAAAAAGAAGCACTAAGCCACAAGGGCTATACAGCACCTATGAGGATAGACTGAGGCCCTGAATCTGCACTCTCTAGAAAGGCACAGAATTAAGGGGAATATGATTGAGGTGTATAAATGGAAAACAGAAATAAATAAAGGGGATGTAAATAGCATGCTGGAAATTTCCATCCAAGATAGAACTCGCAGCAATGGTTTCAAGTTGGAAAAATTCAGATTAAGGAAGGATATAGGAAAGCACTGGTTTGGTAATAGTTGTGAGGATGATTGGAACAAATTCCCGAGTACCGTCATACAAGTGAAAACGTTGTGTAGTTTTAAAAATAGGTTAGATAAATACACGAGTGGGTGTGGGTGGGTGTGAGTTAGACCTCACTAGCTTGTGCTACTAGGTCTGATGCTGTGCTCCTTCCTTAAGTGGAAGTGATATGACTAAGTGGGTCATTGGTCTAAGCCTGGGGTTGACATGGACCTGCTTTGCATGGGTCAGTAGGCCTGCTGCAGTGTTCCTTCTTTATGTTCTTATTTACATCTAACCACCAGTCATTTACATCCCTTGACCAGTCATTTACACCCAACCACCATTTACATCTAATCACCAATCATTTACACCCAACCACCAGTCATCAACATGTGACCACCAGTCATTAACAAGGAATCAACAACCATTTACACTAATTCCCCCTTTACATGGAATCAATAGGACTGACAGTGCTAGAGATCATTTACACTGGCATTTAAAGATATTGTTTACAATTATGTTAAAGAGATGAACATTTACAGTGGACATTGATGAAAACATTTACACGGGCTGGGCTGGAAGAAATTTTTCAGTGATTAACAAAAAATATATGCCTTGAATATAGACTGGTAGATACGCTGATAGTAGATGTGGCAAGGGTAGACGGGGAGATACAGTTATTTAAACACAGTGAGGGCAGACAGGTAAATACAGTAAGGGCATACTGGTAGATAAGGATGGTTATCTGGCATATACAGTGAGAATACACAGGCAGATACAGTTAGAACAAACTGGTAGATAAGGATGGTAACTTGGTATATACAGTGAGAATAGACAGGTAGATACAGTGAAGGCAGACAGGTAAGTAAAATGAACATGTAAGATAACCACAACATACTGATCTCACTATGTTATCCTAAGTCAAATGTGCATAGTGCTGTGGGTGACATCTAGTAATAACCTGTTAGTACTCTCCAGTAGCTGCTGTTAGGCTCCGTGTGTTGCTTCACAGGTATCCCAGGAATGCAGTTTAACCAATTATGTTAAATCAAACTGTGGAGAACACTCCTCCTCTGTCTCCTCCTCCTCCTCTGTCTCCTCCTCCTCCTCTGTCTCCTCCTCCTCCTCTGTCTCCTCCTCCTCCTCTGTCTCCTCCTCCTCCTCCGTCTCCTCCCCCTCCTCCATCTCCTCCCCCTCCTCCATCTCCTCCGTCTCCTCCTCCGTCTCCTCTTCCTCCTCCGTCTCTTCCTCCTCCTCCGTCTCCTCCTCCTCCTCCGTCTCCTCCTCCTCCTCCTCCTCCTCCTCCTCCTCCTCCCTCCGTCTCCTCCTCCTCCTCCTCCTCCTCCTCCGTCCTCCTCCTCCATCTCCTCCTCCTCCATCTCCTCCTCTGTCTCCTCCTCCTCCTCCGTCTCCTCCTCCTCCCTTTTGCGCACGCGCGCACACACACACACACACACACACACACACATACATTTGATACTGTACCTCACAAAAGAAAAAGACAAAAACAAAAACTTGAGGAACAGGCAGGCAGGAATAACAGTCATGCTCTACTGTGGACCAAAGAGTACCTAATAAGGAGGAGAAAGATTCATTATCCCAGAAAAGATGAATTGGGACAAACCGCAGGACTAATCAGACAACTGGCTACCTGAAGAGGAAGAGGCAAGAAGACCAGAAGCTAAGTCTAGACTTGAGGGACAGAGGTTGCAAACCTCACTTAAGTTGAAAGACCATGAGGTGAACATAGTAGTGAGCATATCACCAGAGGAACACATCAAATGAACCTCTGTAGCAAATATCAATTTGATAAATCTAAGAGTAACTTTCAGGAACCGCCTATCTTGGAGTATGCAGCACCAGATGGACCTTTCACATGAAAAGCGTGTTAAGAAGCTGAACAAAATGCAGAGGTACACCATGAGATTAGTCCCAGAGCTGAGAGAAATGAGCTACAAGGAGAAAAACCAAGGAAGACATAACGAAAAATATTCAAGAGGATTTCTAGGATGGACAGGGACAGAATGTTCGAGAGGCACAGAACAGGTACTTGAGAAAACAGTTAGAAGCTAGACATAGATGAGTCAGTGGAATGTTGAGAAGCATTTTCTTGTCTCAGAGCAGTCAGGAAGTGGAATAACTTGGATAAAGTACTGGAGGCAGGCTTTATACATAATTTTAAGAAAAGGTATGACAAGGGCAGGCTAGGAGGGTGTGAATCAGGCAAGAAGCAAGTTAAGAGGCAGAGACAGGGGCTGAGATTCCACTCTTGCAGCCATAAATAGGTGAAGCCTCTCACACACACACACACACACACACACACACACAAAGAAATGTGAGATTGAGAGTGAAAAAACTATTGCTTGCTGAGTGAAGTTAACAAAACATTTAAGAATCTCATTAAAGAGTGGAAAAGGTGGAAGTGCCAGCACACCTGCCATCACTAACATCTACACTTGCCAATGTTGTTTATTCATCACTAAAATCAACTGACAAGGTTATATATCATATGCTGAGCTGCCCAAACCTACACTTCTGGCAACATCCACCATTGGCACAGCATCTACCACCACTGTAACTGCTCATCATTTTACCATGAAACCCCCACTGCAATTTAGCCGCCATCATCCCTACTAACACCTGCAGGCGACTCTACTACTAAGAAACATTACGTGTTACTCCATCACTATGAACATTGACCCATATAACAGCTGCCACCCTCTACATAAACCTGTGAACACTCCTACCTCCCCCAACCATACACCATATATATCACCCCACACATCTTTTCCCAACTCACACCCTAAACAATTATAATCAAATACACACACAAGATACATTTTGCCACCAATTATGTTAAGCATCAACAATTGACACCAACACTGTCACCATCACCGTAACTCCTCAGAGCACCACTTTCATCACTTAGGCACACAATTGCAAACACCACTTCCATCAACACCACCATTACTATCACTCACTCCCAACATCTTTGAACACCCTAATATTAATCCTAACACCACTACCTATGTCAGTAACAACTACTTTTACTACCACATCCATCACAATCACTAACATATCAATTAACACCCCAAACTGTTCCTACCATCTATAGCCACCACTACTATGTGCAGCTGCCAATCTGCCAATAGTATCGTGTAAACACCACCTCAACCCTCAACATACACCACATGCATAAACATAATCGAACACGCTTCTATCACTGCATGAGTGCACGTGACTTTTAAAGGTACCATATGCATGTACTAAGATCAGGCATGGGCACACAAAGTCAGTACCAAAGTTGTAAGAAATAAACAAGATGGCAAGACTAAGAAAAAATGTTGGGAATCTAGAAAATGAGGTAATTAATGTATGTGACTAGTTAATGGACAAAATCGGACCAAAACATCTTCAAAAGTTTCTTACTCTTATGTACAGGTTATTTGTGTATTGTTCCATTCACAGTATTGTGCATTTTTATTATTTTTATTCTTAGTATTATTATTATTATAATATTCATGATGTGGAATGCTAAACCCATAAGTATCATGCAGAACTTACTACTATAAGAATACAGGAAAAATCAGAGTTAGAGATAAGAAGAGAAAAGAGGGAGATGATCTTAGCAGAAGAGATAAAGTGATTGCTGAGGAGACAAGAAGAATAACTTGGAATTAGAAGTAAGGAAGCAAAGAAAAAGGCAGGTAGGTAGGCTAAAGAAAGAATATGGAAACTCGGTAGCTATATGAAGTGCAGTTAAAAAAAATGACAAGGGAATGGACATGACAAGAGAAGTTATAGTAAAAATGGATGAACAACAACAACAATAAAGACAAAAGGGAAGGAATGACTTGGCACAGAAGTAGGGAGATACAAGATGTGACATCAGTGAAAAAGGAAGGGTGACTGAACATGCTGGTAAAAATTGGAGAAAGATATATGTGAAGAACAAAATAACACATTTTTAAGGATTGAAACATAAAGAACAGACAGGAAACATAAAGAACAGACAGGAAACATCTCCTAAAGTTTTGTCTTCCAAAAACAGACACAAGAAACCTTATACTTGCATTGTGATTGTCTTTATCACACAGGAAAAGCAAAGCAAGAGGCAGCAAGTGTGAGGTAGAGATGGGAAAAAGGGGTGGAGGATGAGGGAGGCAGCAGAAAAAGCTCATTTACCAAGAGGAAAATCTCTTAATAGGAAAACTTGCAATGGTCAACATACGTATGACTACCTTCCACTTCTGAGTCCCACTTATCCTTACCTACATTATCTTCCCTGTATCTCATTTCATCCAAACAATTTCCATCTTTATCCACCCACATGTTCACAACTGGTCCTTGGGCTCGGTTGGTAGTGTACTCAGCTCACTTACTGAGTGTCTGAGGCTCAGTCCCACATACAGGTGGAAATGGGTACATTTCCTTATACCTGCTGCCCCTGTTCACCTAACGGTACATAGTGTGAGTTGCATCCTGAGGGGTGGTAGTATACCTTAGATAGGGCTGGGCTTTGAAATGAGCCGAGACAGGATAACAGTTCTTAGCCTGTAAGATTGATTTATGTATAAAAAAAAAACTCCCACTCACCAATCATCTACAAACTCTCACCCATAATATTCACAACCTTGATGCAACTCTCACTCAACAATCCACTACAAGTATTCACAAACCCAGCTCTGCTCCCAATACTCATGAACAATATCAATCTTTTCTCTATCTTTCCTAGAGCCTAATTTCTAATCTCTCTCACTTCCTGCCCTCGAAAGTTCACCCTTGCCTCCAACCCCAGTAGTTGCTTTGACTTCTCCCAATTTTCCTGCAGTCCTGCATCACCTACACTTGGCTTAAATACCCCATTCTACATCCATCCATCCAACAAAATCCTATGCACTGCCCCTCACCCTCCCCAATCCATAATTTTTGAAGATTTGTTACCCAATAAATATACAAATGAGACCTCTTCTATGTCTTTTTCCAAATACATTCTTATTCTTAGCTGTTTATCAACCTACTGTACTACCTGGTAAAGGGTAAGATAATACAGTCAATTTTTTAACAGTCCACCATCTTAGAAAAGTGATAATAAAATGATGAAGGTCCACATTAATAACCATGGAGGATTAATAACTCATAACTCATAGGTGGGACACGGCTGACGTTAAAAAAAAAAAAAAAAAAAAAAGCAGCAGCAGCAGCCAAGCAGTGTTGCTTCTTTCAACCGGGGTCCACTTTTAGGCCCTTCCCTAGAGCTTGACCCACATCAGTCAACTAACTCCTAAGTATCTATTTACTGCTAGATGATAGAGTCAGTAGGTGTTAGTAGACTTTGCCATGCTTATACATCTCTCCCCACACAGTCTATAATCCAGAGTGTGAGCCGAATATGCTATCACTGTACTATGAGGTAGTACAAGCCAAAATAAAACTGGGATGAATATATAATAAAAGCTTTTCACAGGTCCTTCAAAAAATGTTGGAAAACTGAAAAACATGAATTTCAGGATTTTATTGTATCCTTCAAGAAAGTTCAATAAATCCTTTAGGACTGTAGACAACTTATATGGATGTAACTTACAATGTGAGATACAAAAGGAAGCCGCACCTGATTAAGCACAATTAATAAGTTTGGAAATAAAAAAAACAAATATTCAATTGCCCAAATTTAAGGAAGTGAACATAATGAGATAAAGGAATATACATGATGGTTACACAGGAGGAGCATAGGAAAGAACATGTTACAATGTACAAGATACTTAAACGGGGGACTGATTACGGGGGAATGGGGGATAGACAATGATACGGGAGGACCAGAATAAAGGGGAAAACAAGAAAAACTAAACACGATGTAAGTAAACGGGTTGTTAGGAGGTACTACTGCACTCTCAGGTAATGGTGGCTAGCTCCATTCAGTTTCAAGTTGGTATGGTAGCACTCACTGAAGCTTAAGAAGTGGGGCTAGGAGACAATACTCTACCCCTATATATATATATATATTATATATATATATTATATTATATATTATATACATGTATATTATATATTTTTGATGATTTGACTCGCATGTGAAATGTCCCATGTTCAATCAATGGGCAAAGAATAAAACATGGGTAAGTTTCCTTACAAAAACCCCCCCTGTTAACCTAGCAGTAAATAGGTATCTCTGTGTTAGTTCAGTGAAAATTGTGAGTCATATTCTGGAGAAAATGTTCAAAATATAAATACAGGCAGGCCCTGCTTATACAGCAGGTTAGGTTCCAGACTACTGCTGTAAACCAAAAATCGCTGTAAAGTAAAACAGACATTTTTTTCACTTTTAGGTAAATATGAAGGCCTGATAACATATTTACACTGTCATATATTAAGTGAGAAATAGGCGAAGACCTAAAAAATGCATATACAGTACACACATTACTTACCTTAAAATATTTTCATCCTTAGCTTATAGGGAGTGAATATATTTATTGTAGGAAGTCCGACTACATGAAGAATGTGCATAACTGAAAACCACTGCATTAGCAAAATGCTGTAAAGTGAAGCACTGTAAAACAGGGGTATTCATGTACTGTAGTGGAATAACAATAACTATAACAATAACAATAGTAAAAAAAAAATTACAACAATGATATGCATACTGTACATCTCCAAAATGTATGATTCAATGGAAATTAGTCAACACTTACCACTCTCCAGCTGACGGATAGCTTTAGCCTTGGTGAGCTCCAAGGCAGTCACCCATTTCTGTCGTTCTACTTCTGAAGAAGCTTTTAAGTGAAATGTCTGTGTACCACCATTGCTAATAACAAAGTTACAAGAATCTTCTGTGTGAATGACGGCTCCATGTAGACTGATAGTGCCTCGGCAAGTGTGAAGCATTTCTGCCTGTGACCTATTGAAAGAGAAGTACAAAACCTCTAAATTATAGTGAAATCAGTTAAATAACATGAATAACTTATTATTTTTTTTTTATTATTATCACACTGGCCGATTCCCACCAAGGCAGGGTGGCCCGAAAAAGAAAAACTTTCACCATCATTCACTCCATCACTGTCTTGCCAGAAGGGTGCTTTACACTACAGTTTTTAAACTGCAACATTAACACCCCTCCTTCAGAGTGCAGGCACTGTACTTCCCATCTCCAGGACTCAAGTCCGGCCTGCCGGTTTCCCTGAACCCCTTCATAAATGTTACTTTGCTCACACTCCAACAGCACGTCAAGTATTAAAAACCATTTGTCTCCATTCATCCTATCAAATACGCTCACGCATGCCTGCTGGAAGTCCAAGCCCTCGCACACAAACCTCCTTTACCCCCTCCCTCCAACCTTTCCTGGGCCCGCCCCCTACCCCACCTTCCTTCCACTACAGACTGATACATTTCTTGAAGTCATTCTGTTTCGCTCCATTCTCTCTACATGTCCGAACCACCTCACAACCCTTCCTCAGCCCTCTGGACAACAGTTTTGGTAATCCCCCACCTCCTCCTAACTTCCAAACTACGAATTCTCTGCATTATATTCACACCACACATTGCCCCAGACATGAATCTCCACTGCCTCCAGCCTTCTCCTCGCTGCAACATTCATCACCCATGCTTCACACCCCTATAAGAGCGTTGGGAAAACTATACTCTCATACATTTTCCCTCTTGGCCTCCAAGGACAAAGTTCTTTGTCTCCACAGACTCCTAAGTGCACCACTCACTCTTTTCCCCTCATCAATTCTATGATTCACCTCATCCTTCATAGACCCATCCGCTGACATGTCCACTCCCAAATATCTGAATACATTCACCCCCTCCCATACTCTCTCCCTCCCAAACTGAAAATTCAATCTTTCATCACCTAATCTTTTTGTTATCCTCATAACCTTACTCTTTCCTGTATCACCTTTAATTTTCTTCTTTTGCACACCCTACCAAATTCATCCACCAATCTCTGCAACTTCTCTTCAGAATCTCCCAAGAGCACAGTGTTTATCAGCAAAGAGCAGCTGTGACAACTCCCACTTTGTGTGTGATTCTTTATCTTTTAACTCCATGCCTCTTGCCCAAGAACCCTCGCATTTACTTCTCTTACAACCCCATCTATAATATATTAAACAACCACGGTGACATCACACATCCTTGTTTAAGGGCCCACTTTTACTGGGAAATAATTTCCCTCTTTCCTACATACTCTAACTTGAGCCTCCTATCCTCGTTTTAAAAAATCTTCACTGCTTTCAGTAAAACCCACCTCCTACACCATACACTTGCAACATCTGCCACATTGCCCCCCTATCCACCCTGTCATACGCCTTTTCCAAATCCATAAATGCCACAAAGACCTCTTTAGCCTTATCTAAATACTGTTCACTTATTATGTTTCACTGTAAACACCTGGTCCACCACACCCCCCACCTTTCCCCAAAGCCTCCTTGTTCATCTGCTACCTATTCTCCATCTTACTCTTAATTCTTTCAATAATAACTCTACCATACACTTTACCAGGTATACTCAGCAGACTTATTCCCCCTATAATTTTTGCACTCTCTTTTATCCCCTTTGCCTTTATACAAAGGAAATATGCATGCTCTCTGCCCAAACCCTAGGTACCTTACCCTCTTCCATACATTTATTAAATAATTGCACCAACCACTCCAAAACTATATCCCCACCTGCTTTTAAACATTTCTATCTTTATCCCATCAATCCCGGCTGCCTTACCCCCTTTCATTTTACCTACTGCCTCACGAACTTCCCCCACACTCACAACTGGCTCTTCCTCACTCCTACAAGACGTTATTCCTCCTTGTCCTATCACGAAATCACAGCTTCCCTATCTTCATCAACATTTAACAATTCCTCAAAATATTCCCTCCATTTCCCAATACCTCTAACTCTCCATTTAATAACTCTCCTCTCCTATTTTTAACTGACAAATCCATTTGTTTCTAGGCTTTCTTACTTGTTAATCTCACTCCAAAACTTTTTTTTATTTTCAACAAAATTTTTTGATAACATCTCACCCACTCTCTCATTTGCTCTCTTTTACCCTGCTTCACCACTCTCTAACCACTCTCTTTTTCTCCATAACCTTCCCTCCTTGCATCACTTCTACTTTGTAAAACTTTCATATGCAACTTTTTCTCCCTTACTACTCCTTTACATCTATTCACCAATCTCCTCTTCCCTCCCGCACCCACTTTCCTGTAACAAAAAACTTCTGCTGAACACTCTAACACTACATTTTTAAGCCTACCCCATACCTCTTCGACCCCATTGCCTATGCTCTCATTAGCCCATCTATCCTCCAATAGCTGTTTATATCTTTCCCTAACTGCCTCCTCTTTTAGTTTATAAACCTTCACCTCTCTCTTCCTGATGCTTCTATTCTCCTTGTATCCCATCTACCTTTTACTCTCAGTGTTGCTACAACTAGAAAGTGATCTGATATATCTTGGCCCTCTATAAAACATGTACATCCTGAAGTCTACTCAACAGTCTTTTATCTACCAATACATAATCCAACAAAACTACTGTCATTTCGCCCTACATCATATCTTGTATACTTATTTATCCTCTTTTTCCTAAATATGTATTACCTATAACTAAACCCCTTCTATACAAAGTTCAATCAAAGGGCTCCCATTATCATTTACACCTGGCACCCCAAACTTACCTACCACACCCTCTCTAAAAGTTTCTCCTACTTTAGCATTCAGGTCCCCTACCACAATTACTCTCTCACTTGGTTCAAAGGCTCCTATACATTCACTTAACATCTCCCAAAATCTCTCTCTCTCCTCTACATTCCTCTCTTCTCCAGGTGCATACACGCTTATTATGACCCACTTTTCGCATCCAACCTTTACTTTAATCCACATAATTCTTGAATTTACACATTCATATTCTCTTTTCTCCTTCCATAACTGATCATTTAACATTACTGCTACCCCTTCCTTTGCTCTAACTTACTGTACCGGAAATTCATCTGATTTTAAGTCTTCATAATGTTCCATTGTACACTTTACATATGAGTTATCCTGTATTAGGAAGTCATTATTAATGGTCGTTTTTATTACTGGCAAAAGATTATGTATGTATCACTACAAGATGTTGGAAATGCACAGGTCAGGATCTTGAATGATTCCTAGAAGTGACTGAGGGTGAATTTTTCTAAATTAAGCTGAACGCCACATCAAATGCATAACAAAAAATCCCCCCATCAAATGTGTAATAAGATATTTGATGTTTTATACAGTACTCTTGAGGCATTTCACAAAATAATTACTAGATGGCACTAATACTGCATGCCTAAATATAATAAAAAATATAACACTTAGAAGTGATGTGGAAGAACCTACAATTCATGTACCTGATAACTAAATATTATTATCTTTATTAAGTAGATTCAATATAAACTTCAATAATATTCAACAATGCACAATTTTTTTTCTTTCAAAGTAGCTAAATCACTAAAATTTATTTACCTGTTGGCATTGCTAAATAATGCAATACTGTAGCTGGATGGAATTTGTATTAAATGGGTTTTAATACATAATGGATAAAAAAAAAAGGTCACTTTTTTCAAAAATAAAAAATAAAAAAAAAATTATTTTCAAAATATTACATACACAGTACAACAATCTGAAAAGCCAAAGTTTTCCAGGTCAAATTAATTTTATAACTTCAAATGCTATACAGTATTAGTTACTATAATCATGGGGGAGCGCTAAACCCGTAGGATTATACAGCGCACGATGGGGGGGGGATGGAAGGAATTCAGGCTTAATTCAGGGAACTGAAGCACAGATCCAATTCCCTAGATCAAGAGTCCCTCACCAGCATCAAAGACTCTTCCTTGAGGGGTAATGCTATACAGCCTCTCCTCACTTAGCGACATACTTGTTTACCGACACCTCGGACTTACGACGGGCTCTCTGACCAGTATTCATACCTAAATAATGTATATTAGAGCTTATTTTCTCTATTCTGATTATTACAATATATAGTACACTACTGTATAAACATTTAAAAATATACTACCAGAAATGTTATAAATGGTGCAAAGGTGACATTAAAACAATATCAAAGATGGTTGGCACAAACTCACTACCATTATAGTATGCTCCTCACTTAGCGATGAATTCGTTTAACAACTTGGTCTTAGGAATGGAACCCCGTCTTTGAGTGAGGACAGGCTGTATTAGATATCATTAGAAATGGTTTATCAGCACACCTCACAAATGTCCTAACCATTATTTTGAGTAAAAAAGTTCCTAAATGATTTGTTCATCAATATACTGCCTAAAGTATTGTAAGCAAAAGTGCATCACTGTTAAGAAACTCCAAGAATATCAGTTTTGAAAACAATTATCCAACCATCATATAATATTCTGTACTGCAAATCTATGGATGTACTTCATTAATCTGATAATGCAACTACAGTTATAAGAACTTCCTGTCAGATACCTGTATTTTTTAAAATGAATTATGTAAATAATGAATGAGGCTAAGTACTGGGTATATTTAATACACTGTAATGAGTGAGGTTAAGTACTGGGTATATTTAATACACTGTAGTGAGTGAGGTTAAGTACTGGGTATATATAATATACTGTATACTAACCATACCCCCGGCCGGGATTGAACCCGCGGTCATAGAGTTTGCAATCGTGTCATTACGATTTCTTGAGTCATACTGTATACTCATTAAAAGTAATTTTAAACTCATAAAATTTAATACAGAAGTGTATGGGTTTACTCTTAATAATGTGCCACCAATTTCTGTTAGGGTACATTACCAAACCCACAATAATGCAATAATGATTCATTTACATTTGTATGATTCTCATATTGATCATCAGTAATTTAGCATATAAAAGACAATGCAGAACAAGCTTTTATGGGATATTTCACTCTGTGAAAAACTTTATGAAGTCATATGGTACAATACATAAGGAAATTTATTCAGGCACAGGTACACATAAGTGTAAATTACCACCAGGATAACCCAATGTAATACCTTATTATTTAAACCTTAAGAGTTACAACACTCAAGCAACTTAACTGTGTGAAAATCAGTTACAATAAAAGGAGATATACTAGGAATAAAGTAAATTGAGTTATTTACATTAACATTAAAGAGAGGATCAGCTTACAATAAGAAATACATGACAGGTAGTTATACAAAAAATCACTCTCCTCCCTTTCACTGTTCCAATAAAAGCTTGTTCTGCAGTCTCTCTCCGTCCGTCACTTTTATCAGCAGTTTGGACTCAATTCTTGATATCATAAAGGACTCTTAGTATTGTATGGAATATGCATTAATGGCCAATGATATACATAAAAGCATTACAATACAGTGTTTCTAGTGCACACGAAATTGATAAGATAATTGAATTCCCTTGATTTTGCAGCTGTCTGTCTAATCTGAATGAAATGTGAGTGATGGTGGATTATGGTATTACAGTTTACAAACAGCTTCAATTAAATATTCTGTGACAAAAAATAGAACATTCTTTAAATAAATTCACTACACCTTGTCATGTAATTAATAAAAAAAAAAATTGCATCATTAACCCACTTTGCAATAACTAATTTACAATGTTTCCAATAAGTGGACAACAGAGATAATTTTTTTGCAAAAAACATACTGACTGCACAATGTTTCTCATACAGCTACTGTACCTAACATGTTTGAAGTAAATTTACTTATTTATTTATTAATTTGAACATGATACAGTGAAGTACAAAGGAATACTGTTATTAAAGGGCAACATGCCAAAGCCCCTTGTATGCAGAGCATTATGGGCAGGATTAAAATTAACTTAAGATTAATTAAGCAATGATATATTCAGTGGTAAAAACATTATTGTAAACAGATGACAATTTAGCACAAATGAGTATTACAAAGACAGGTCATATGGTCATTTACTGTGTTGCTGTGCATTCAGTAGAATGGAGTATTCTGTTAGGTAATGTAATTAAAAAATAAAGTTTGATTTTGTCACAGGTTAGACATTTATGAGATACAATAATGAGAAACATTTATGAGATATAATTATTCAGTATTTATTTACTTGTGGGTGGGTAAGTGATTTTTGAGAAGAGACGAATTTATAAACAGACAGTGTTTCTTTTATATTCACAGGTAATGAATTCCAGATTTTAGGGCCTTTTATGTGCATTGAGTTTTTGCATAGTGTGAGATGGACACGAGGAACATCAAAGAGTGATCTGTGCCTTGTGTTATGGTCATGTGTTCTGTTGAGGTTGGTAAGGAGACGTTTGAGGGGAGGGTTTATATCAGAGTTAAGTGTTCTATGAATGTAGTAGGTGCAGTAATAAGTATGGATGTTTTGTATAGTGAGTAGGTTTAGAGTTTTGAATATTGGTGGAGTGTGCTGCCTGTAGTGGAAATTTATCATTCTGACTGCAGCCTTTTGTTGGGTAATTAATGGTCTGAGATGGTTTATTGTTGTTGAGCCCCATGCACAAATTCCATAGGTGAGATAGGGGTAATTGAGTGATATAGGGCCAGGAGGGCTGACTGTGGAGCATAGTACCGTATCTTCAATAGTGTGCCTACAGTCTTGGAATTTTTTTTGGAAATTTGTTGTATGTGTGTTTGGATGTGTTAATTCACAGGCAAACCAGTTCATTAATTCATAATAAAGGTTACAAAGGTAACCCTCTGGACTAGAGCAAAGGGATGATTCCTGCAAAACCTTTTTTAGACTAATCATTAAAATGACTCAATGAATACACATATAAGAGTTCTGAAACACAGCATACTGAGTCACACTAAACCCCCCACTTGCCTATCACCTGCTGACATTATTTGGATATCACCTGATGATATCATACACAAATAATACCTGCAGACATCACTTCCACTTAAAACCTGTATATTGACACCACTTGGCTATCATCTTCTGACATCATCTTTAGCTGCCTATCACCTCTTGACATTACCTCCATTTGGCTATCACCTGCTATCTACAACTGGCTATCACCTGCTGATATCTACAATTGGCTATCACCACCCACCAACATCACCTCTATATTTGGTTATAATCTGTTGACATCACTAAAACTTGGCTATCACCTACCGACATCATTTCCAGTTTACTCTCACCTGGTGACATCACCTAAACTTGGCTACCAGCTGCTGACATCACATCCACTTGTCATCTTATATTTTTTGCTATCAGTTTCTGACATCACTTCCACTGACAACACCTGCTGACATCACCTACATATCACCCGCACTTAGTGTATAACCTGATATTGGCCCCACTTGTCTATCACCTGCTGACATCACTCCCACTTGTCTATCACCTGCTGACATCACTCCCACTTGTCTATCACCTGCTGACATCACTCCCACTTGTCTATCACCTGCTGACTCACTCCCACTTGTCTATCACCAGCTGACATCACTCCCACTTGCCTATCACCTGCTGACATCACTTCCACTTGTCTATCACCTGCTGACATCACACCCACTAGCTTATCACCTGCTGACATCACACCTACTTACCTATCACCTGCTGACATCACACCTACTTACCTATCACCTGCTGACATCACTCCCACTTGGCTACCACCTGGTGACAACATCCGCACTTGTCTACCACCTGGTGACAACATCCCCACTTGTCTACCACCTACTGACATCGTAATTTTACCATGTTACTGACGTCACTCACATCACCTGCTGACATAGCTAGTATATCACCTGCTGCTCTCACCTCCACTTGGCTACCACCTGCTGACATCCCTCCCACTTAATTCACCCCATGCTGACATCACTTCCACTTGGCCACCACCTGCTGACATCACTCCCGGGAGCCACAAAAAAATCCCAGAAATCAGTGCAAGTCAGAAAGACCTACGAGACCCGGACCCCCTGATTTACCGTCCCAGACGATGCCTGAGCCTCACCTGTAATAGGAGAGGAGGCCATTAGTGAGGACGAACCACCGCTTCTGATAGCCCTTGAGGTAATTAGTCCACTTGTAAAGCCAGCCTTTCATATCCGGGTCAGAGTGTTTCTCAGACATGTTGCTTAAAGACGAGAATAGCTTGTCACTACCATCTGATCCAGCCAAGATGGCACCTTTGTCAACAGTGACCCCCCTCTTATCTTCTCCACATTTACCTCCACTTCCCTTAACTCTTCGCTCTTCCATTACTTCTAGGCATAAAATAATATATTTGTGTCATTTCCTGCGGGATATTATAAGTAATAGTTACTTGTTAGTGCTCGTGTAGACAAATTAAGGAATTTGTTCACAAAGAAAATGAAAAATTTTAATATTCAAGGGTAAACTGTTGGTATATTTTATAATAATAATAATAATAAAAGTAAGTTTATTTAGATGTTTATATTTAGAATTGTATATATATATATATTATATATATATATATATATATATATATATATATATAATATATTATATATATATATATATATATATTATATATATATATATTTATATATATATATATAATATATAAAGGACCCCAATGGAAATAAGTCACTCTGTCTGACTTTTTTGGGTTATCCTAGGTTCTCTACACATATGCGGCTATGTATGATAATTCTATGTAACTGTATTGTGTATACCTGAATAAATTTACTTACTTACTTACTTACTTATATATATAAACTGTTATAAGTATAAGCTTAATTTTTAAAGTGGGTGGAGTGGTAAGCCAGTCGAAGGCCTCAGTCAGATGACCAAAAGCTCCAGCTGAGGGTCATCATATAACTAAAACCCGCGTCAAGAAACACTTGTCCTGTTTCCTGGCGAACTTACCTAACCTTCAGGCGCAGGTACATATAAGTAGAATTATCATAAATATTGTAAATTACCCAGGATAATCCCCAAAAAGTCATCACGCCTTATTTCCACTGGGGTTCTTTACAGTGATAATAATAATAATAATAATAATAATAATAATAATAATAATAATAATAATAATAATAATAATAATAATAATAATAATAATTAATACAATGGTAGCACAAAGGAAGCCTCTAAATTATGCAGTGTATTTTGGCCCAGTAATCATAAGACTTACAAGCTATTGAAGTACTAGACATAGACTATTAGGTATACTACTGTCCCTTAAGATGCCACCCACAACAGTCGACTAACAGCAGGTACCTACTTACTGCTAAGTGAACAGGGACAGCAGGTCTAAGGTAACTAACATTCAGATACCTACTAACTACTAGGTGAACACCAACTTTTCCTGTTATTCCAATAGCGCACAAAATGCGTGCTAAAGGAATAACGGGAAAAATCGGTCGATGGATCTATAATTTCCTCGCTAAGATAAGATAAGATAATAAGATTTCGTTCGGATTTTTAACCCCGGAGGGTTAGCCACCCAGGATAACCCAAGAAAGTCAGTGCGTCATCGAGGACTGTCTAACTTATTTGCATTGGGGTCCTTAATCTTGTCCCCCAGGATGCGACCCACACCAGTCGACTAACACCCAGGTACCTATTTGCTGCTAGGTGAACAGGACAATAGGTGTAAGGAAACGTGTCGGAATTTCCACCCGCCGGGAATCGAACCCGGGCCCTCCGTGTGTGAAGCGGGAGCTTTAGCCACCAGACCACCGGGCTAACAGAACACACAGAGTAGTAGTCAACAGAGTAAAGTCCGAGGCAGCTACGGTGAAAAGCTCTGTTCCACAATTCAATTCAATTCAATTCAAAGTTTATTCTCTATAAGGATTGCAATGCTGAGTTTACAGAAATTCGGTTATTGTTTGGTTTACATGTAGTAAAATTGTGATTACAGAGTGTACCACTAGAACGCTTAGCATGGCTAGGCATTTCGGGCATACTTAGTTTTATTCTTAATTGTAAAATATTACAAATTATGAGGTAAGTTGGTATTATGGCTAAGTGACTAAATACTAGTTTGTGAGTTTAGCAATGTAAATGCTTTTGTTTTGGCACAGTACATAGTTTCAGTATTGGAGTATCACAGATTCATTATTTTAAGCTGAAAATTAATATTATCTGTTTATGGTCAAATGAGTGAGTGAGTGTAGTGTGAACCACCAGGTGGTATTCGTGTAGTTAGTTGACGGGGTGTATCAGGAGATAAGATGTTTCTAATGGTAGTTTTAAGGTGATGAATGTGTCTGCAGTTCTAGAGTTCTCAGGTAGGGTATTCCAGATTTTAGGGCCTTTGACATACATTGAATTTTGTAAAGTTAGTCGGACACGGGGAATGTCGTAGAGATGTTTGTGTCTGGTGTTATGCCTGTGGGTTCTGTCACAAACTATCAAGAAAGCGTTTTTAGGTCAAGGTTGATATTAGAGTTTAAGGCCCGTAGATGTAGATTGCACAGTAGTAAGTGTGGATGTACTGAACGGGAGTAAGTTTAGATCTATGAAGAGTGGGGGGTGTGTTGCCAGGGATGGGATTTAGTGATTATTCTTACTGCAGCATTTTGTTGGGTTATTATTGGCTTTAGGTGTGTTGCTGCAGTTGATCCCCAAGCACAAATAGCATAGGTGAGGTATGGATAAAATAAGTGAGTGGTATAGTGTGAGAAGGGCATTTTGCGGCACGTAGTATCGTATCTTGGAGAGGATCCCAACCGTTTTGGATACTTTTTTGCTATATGCTGGATATGGGTGCTGAAATTCAGGTTGTTGTCAAGGTATAAGCCTAGGAATTTTCCCCCATTATTTCTGGTAATTAGATGTGTTGTCAATCTTAATGTTAATTTGTGCATCTCCTGCTCTGCTACCAAACATAATATAGTAGGTTTTGTCAGTGTTAAGCGTAAGTTTATTGGCTGTCATCCAAGTCGATATTTTAATCAGCTCCTCATTCACAATGGTGTTGAGGGTGGCAAGATTAGGGTGAGAGATGACATAAGTCGTGTCATCAGCAAAGAGAATGGGTTTCAGGAGTTGGGATACGTTTGGAAGGTCATTGATGTATATGAGGAAGAGCAGGGGACCAAGGACACTTCCCTGCGGAACTCCAGTATCAGTGGCCGTGTTGCTGATGCTGTGTCTTTAATGGTGACGTACTGATACCTATTAGTAATGTAAGATTTGAAATAAGCAAGCGCATGGCCTCTTATACCGTAGTGATCAGTTTGTGGAGTAGGATGTCGTGGTCTACTGTGTCAAAAGCTTTTCTTAGGTCAATAAAATTCCTAGTGGATATTCCTTATTTTCCAATGCTGTGTAAAGCAGATCTAGCATTTTTATGATTGCATCATTAGTGCTTTTATTTTTCTGAATCCAAACTGGCAGGGGTTGAGTATGTTTTGAGCCGTTATAAATGAATACAGTCTCCTGTGCACGAGTTTCTCAAAGATTTTGGATAGCAATGGTAAGTTAGATATTGGCCTATAGTTGTTTAAGTCTGTAGGGTCACCACCTTTATGTATTGGTGTAACCCTTGCCATCTTGAGTAGTTTCGGGAAGGTGCTAGTCTCTATTGACTTGTTAAAAAGTAATGAAATAGCATGCGAAAGGACATGGGCCGCTCGCTTGTACATTAATGGTGGGACATGAGACAGATTCCCCGAGTTATTTTAAGTGACTTTATGATCTCAATGACTTCCGTGGGCTCAGTTGGTGCAAGATAGAAGGAATTAGGGAAATTTCCATCTAGGTAGTCCCCGGCATGGCATTGGTATGTGGGATTTTACTGGCGAGATTAGATCCTATGTTGAGAAGAAGTCGTTTATCTTGTTAGCTGTGTAAGTGGATGTAGTGGTGTTTCATTAGGTTTAGTTAGACAATATTCTTGTTTTTTTCTCAGTTTGTGTGGTCTCTAGAATCTGAGAGAGTGTTTTCCAGGTCTTTTTTATATCTCCTCTAGTGTCTGTGAATCTACTGGAGTAGTATAGTTGTTTGGCTTTTTTTATCACTTTGGTGAGAGCTGATGAATAGTGTTTAAGAGTATCTTTGTGTATTAAGCCCTGTCTATATTGCTTTTCATATTGGTGTTTCTTGTCAGTGGATTTCAGAATGGTGCTGGTTAGCCATGGGCAACCAAGCCGTTTGTTTGTGATCTGTTTTGTTTTTATAGGACAATGTTTGTTGTATAGTCTAAGTAATTTGTTAAGAAAAATGTCTGTCCAGTCATCAATACCATTGGCCTTGGAGAATTCTGTAGGCCAATCAACAGTCTCTAAGTCAGCTGTGAACTTCCTTACTGAGGCCTCGTCATGGAGTCTAAATGAGACTTTGTTGTATTCAAGTGGTGGTTTACTAATGTTTGTCAGGAGGTAAGGTAGGGTAGTGGTCTGTAGTGCTATCTGTGATTATCCCTGATTTAAGGGGGGCTAGTATATTGGTCTATATGTGGTCTATTATGGTTGCACTTGTCTCAGTGAGCCTGGTTGGTTTAGTTATTGTTGGTATGAGAAGTGTGTTGTTCATATTGTTGATGAAATCAGTTACAGTCTGATCATCTAGTAAGCCAAGGTTGATGTTGAAGTCTCCAGCTAAGAGAAGGTGGTGCTTATTCATTTGTCTGTTTGTTATTAGTGACTTTAATTTCTCACTGAAATTTGGGATGTTTGTGTGAGGTATCCGGTAAATGGCACCGATTGTTATAGGCGTCTTAAGGTTTTTTACAGTAAAATTAGCAAAAATGTATTCCCCATATTCATCACTAAAGCAAGTGGTGCTAAGACAAGATAATTGGTTAGAGTAATAGATTGCAATACCACCCCCAACTTGGTTTATTCTGCAGTTGTGAATTGCTATGTATCCTGGTAGAGGGTAGATATCTATTGTGTCCTGCTTAAGCCAGGTCTCAGTAAGAATAATGCAGGAGAAGGGTGTCTTTAGTGATTCAAGGAGTGCTAGGAGGTCATCATAGTGTTTGCTTAAGGACCTGATGTTGTAGTTAAGTACTGTAGTTAAGTACAAGGCACAGTACTCGCTCCCATCTTGTTCCTCATCCTCATATCTGACATAGACAAGGATGTCAGCCACAGCACCGTGTCTTCCTTTGCAGATGACACCCGAATCTGCATGACAGTGTCTTCCATTGCAGACACTGCAAGGCTCCAGGCGGACATCAACCAAATCTTTCAATGGGCTGCAGAAAACAATATGAAATTCAATGATGAGGAATTTCAATTACTCAGATATGGTAAACATGAGGAAATTAAAACTTCATCAGAGTATAAAATAAACTGCAGCCACACAATAGAACGAAAAACTAACGTCAAAGACCTGGAGTTTGCCTGGAGAGAGTTCCGGGGGTCAACGCCCCCGCGGCCAGGTCTGTGACCAGGCCTCATGGTGGATCAGAGCCTGATCAACCAGGCTGTTACTGTTGGCTGCATGCCACAGCCCGGCTGGTCAGGAACCGACTTTAGGTGCTTGTCCAGTGCCAGCTTGAAGACTGCCAGGGGTCTGTTGGTAATATCCCTTATGTATGCTGGGACGCAGTTGAACAGTCTCGGGCCCCTGACACTTATTGTATGGTCTCTTAACGTGCTAGTGACACCCCTGCTTTTCACTGGGGGGATGGTGCATCGTCTGCCAAGTCTTTTGCTTTCGTAGTGAGTGATTTTCGTGTGCAAGTTCGGTACTAGTCCCTCTAGGATTTTCCAGGTGTATATAATCATGTATCTCTCCCGCCTGCGTTCCAGGGAATACAGGTTCAGGAACCTCAAGCACTCCCAGTAATTGAGGTGTTTTATCTCCGTTATGCGTACCGTGAAGGTTCTCTGTACATTTTTAGGTCAGCAATTTCACCTCCTTAAAGGGTTTAGTGTGATCAGAGCTGCCTCCTGGTGTTATTACTGCAACAATATATTTGTTATATTCCTCCATTTTAGGTGCCTTAAGTTGAAATCCCCCAGGAGCAAGATGTTGGGTGCAGGAGCTGGCAGATTTTCCAGACAGTGGTCAATTTTTAACATCTGTTCCTGGAATTGCTGGGATGTTGCATCCGGAGGCTTGTAGACTACCACAATGACTAGGTTTTGGTTCTCGATCTTTACTGCTAAAACTTCCACTACATCATTTGAGGCATTCAGCAGTTCTGTGCACATAAGTGACTCTGCAATGTACAGGCCAACTCCCCCTTTTACCTGTTCACTCTGTCGCATCTGTATAGGTTGTAACCTGGGATCCATATTTCGTTGTCCAAGTGATCCTTTATGTGGGTCTCAGTGAAAGCCACGAACATTGCCTTTGCCTCTGCAAGCAGTCCACGGATGAAAGGTATTTTGTTGTTTGTTGCTGGCTTTAGACCCTGTATATTTGCAAAGAAGAATGTCATTGGACAGGTGGTATTGTTGGTACTGTTTTTTTTTCCGGCATTAGTATCTGTATCTGTTGGTTTGGAGTGGAGGCCATCGACTGTGGTTCCACTCCAGGAGTGACTGGATTTGGTGTACGATTTCTGCCATTTCCTGCCAGTTTTTTTTCTTCCTGGCACTAAAAAACCTCTCCCTGTTGAGTGGCTGTGGCTACCCAGGTTTTCCCATGGCCTGGATATTTTGTATCTTTTTGTCCCCTTTAGATGGTGTGCCTGGCAATTTAAGTTATAGCACAGTCTTTCCTGTACTGAAGAGGGACACATTTCAGGGTGAAAAATCTTACAGGAAGGGAGTTTGCATTTTCCTGTTGTCATATGGGCACGGCATTTTCTAGGGTGGTCATAGTTGCACGTCCCATCTGTTTTTCCAGATTTCCCATGCCTGCAGATACCAAGTGCATAGTATGTGCACAGGCTTGGTTTCCGTTTGCCTTGGGTTTCTGTGACTGTATTCCCAGGGAGTGATCATGTCGGAGGATCTCACCTTCAAGGACCATAACATTTTATCAATCACATCTGCTAGAAAAAATGACAGGATGGATAATGAGAACCTTCAAAACTAGGGATGCCAAGCCCATGACGACATTCTTCAGGTCGCTTGTTCTATCTACGCTGGAATATTGCTGCACACTAACAGGACCTTTCAAGGCAGGTGAAATTGCTGACCTAGAAAATGTGCAGAGAACCTTCACGGCGCGCATAACGGAGATAAAACACCTCAATTACTGGGAGCACTTGAAGTTCCTGAACCTGTACTCCCTGGAACGCAGGCGGGAGAGATACATGATTATATACACCTGGAAAATCCTAGAGGGACTAGTACCAAACTTGCACACGAAAATCACTCTCTACGTAAGCAAAAGACTCGGCAGACGATGCAACATCCCCCCAATGAAAAGCAGGGGTGTTACTAGCACGTTAAGAGACAGCACAATAAGTGTCAGGGGTCCAAGACTGTTCAACTGCCTCCCAACATGCATAAGGGGGATTACCAATAGACCCCTGGCTGTCTTCAAGCAGGCACTGGACAAGCACCTAAAGTCGGTACCTGACCAGCCGGGCTGTGGCTCGTACGTTGGATTGCGTGCAGCCACCAGTAACAGCCTGGTTGATCAGGCTCTGATCCACCATGAGGCCTGGTCACAGACCGGGCCGCGGGGGCGTTGACCCCCGGAACTCTCTCCAGGTAAATTCCGGGTAAGGTAAGTAACACCCAGGTACCTACTAACTACTAGGTGAACACGGGCAACATGTGTTAGGTAACTAACACCCAGGTACCTACTACTAGGTGAACACGGGCAACAGGTGAAAGTTAACTAACACCCAGGTACCTACTAACTACTAGGCGAACAGGGACAGCAGGTCTAAGGTAACTAACACCCAGGTACCTACTAACTACTACGTGAACACGGGCAGCAGGTGTAAGGTAACTAACACCCAGGTACCTACTAACTACTACGTGAACACGGGCAGCAGGTGTAAGGTAACTAACACCCAGGTACCTACTAACTACTACATGAACACGGGCAGCAGGTGTAAGGTAACTAACGCTCAGGTACCTACTAACTGCTAGGTGAACAGGGACAGCAGGTCTAAGGTAACTACACCCAGGTACCTACTAACTACTACGTGAACACGGGCAGCAGGTGTAAGGTAACTAACGCTCAGGTACCTACTAACTACTTAGTGAACACGGGCAGCAGGTGTAGGGTAACATACCAATGGTTCACCCGTGCCAGGGATTATTGGTTTCCGTGCAATAACTGGAGGCTGTCTCCAGTTATTGCACGAAAATACTTCGACATATCTTGAACATTTTTGGGCGAGTTGTCTCTAAATTCATTAATTTTATCGCTTTCCAGTACATAATGACGCAGGATATGACAATAATCTACTTGGCAAAGTTTACATTTTGTTAGGTCTACAACTGCCAAAGATACTTGTAACCCAATAACCGGAGCCGGGCGGTAGTGACATCCAAGATTCTGCTTATTTTGTTGGATGCACCATAGACATGTGGCTCCTACTGCATGATGGACATGTGGCTCCTACTGCATGATAGACATGTGGCTCCTACTGCATGATAGACATGTGGCTCCTCCTGCATAATGGAATGATAGATGGACTGACTTATGTCAGTCTCCCTCAGTCATAAGTCAGTCAAGTTCCTGGAGTTTACCTGGAGAGAGTTTCGGGGGTCAACGCCCCCGCGGCCCGGTCTGTGACCAGGCCTCCTGGTGGATCAGCGCCTGATCAACCAGGCTGTTGCTGCTGGCTGCACGCAAACCAACGTACGAGCCACAGCCCGGCTGATCAGGAACTGACTTTAGGTGCTTGTCCAGTGCCAGCTTGAAGACTGCCAGGGGTCTGTTGGTAATCCCCCTTATGTGTGCTGGGAGGCAGTTGAACAGTCTCGGGCCCCTGACACTTATTGTATGGTCTCTTAACGTGCTAGTGACACCCCTGCTTTTCATTGGGGGGATGGTGCATCGTCTGCCAAGTCTTTTGCTTTCGTAGTGAGTGATTTTCGTGTGCAAGTTCGGTACTAGTCCCTCTAGGATTTTCCAGGTGTATATAATCATGTATCTCTCCCTCCTGCGTTCCAGGGAATACAGGTTTAGAAACCTCAAGCGCTCCCAGTAATTGAGGTGTTTTATCTCCGTTATGCGCGCCGTGAAAGTTCTCTGTACATTTTCTAGGTCGGCAATTTCACCTGCCTTGAAAGGTGCTGTTAGAGTGCAGCAATATTCCAGCCTAGATAGAACAAGTGACCTGAAGAGTGTCATCATGGGCTTGGCCTCCCTAGTTTTGAAGGTTCTCATTATCCATCCTGTCATTTTTCTAGCAGATGCGATTGATACAATGTTATGGTCCTTGAAGGTGAGATCCTCCGACATAATCACTCCCAGGTCTTTGACGTTGGTGTTTCGCTCTATTTCGTGGCCAGAATTTGTTTTGTACTCTGATGAAGATTTAATTTCCTCATGTTTACCATATCTGAGTAATTGAAATTTGTTACATGACAAGCCAAGATTGTAATTTACAGCCTGGTTGATCAGGCATTGATCCACAATGAGGCCTGGTCACAGACCGGGCCGCGGGGGCGTTGACCCCCGGAACTCTCTCCAGGTAATATAACTTATCCCATTCATCAGTTCTATCATGTATCTGAAGACATTTAATGTGACTCTGGTTGCCCATCAAAACGAATAAATCTTTAGCCTTTTCAAACTTTAATGAAAAATTGTCATTAGTCAGTGTAGATAATATTTTTTTTAGAATTTTACCTCAGTTTCAGTTTCTTCAAAAAAAAAAAATACAAGATAACAGAGAATTTTAAATAGAATATACAATACAATAAAATATTGAAAATTCGCATATTTGTAATTTTTTTTTTTTTGGTGTCATTAATTTAGTGAACCCTAAACATTATTTTTTTTACATACTGTTTTATTGGAGAGCCGGTCATATACTTAAGTACAGTTTTTGTTTTTCATTGTTTCTCTGTAATAATACGAAAGTGACTTCTGTTTGGGTTTAACTTTCAGTGTTTATCTCAGTTATCAGAAGATTCAGATTGTTATTGAGATGTGTAGGTGCTAACAACGTCAACTTGATGCATGTAAAAACGCAATGTTTTCAGTGTGATAATTTGACGTCTCTTGATTTGTTAAAAACGAGGAAATACTATTTCCACATTCAACACAAATGAAACTTATTAAGAAGAATGTGTGGAATGTTACTGAAGTGTATAGGTGCCAATTTTCAGACTTTCCTTAAAAATAGATTTTTTTTTTTCCGGTGAGACTTCGATGTTCAATGGCTGGTGTAAATTCCTCAAAGGAAGGTTCATAATATTAGTGGCTTTGTAAGTCCTTATTTACAGATGTTATTAAACAAATTAAGATATATCTACCTAGTGAGGGTTTTGAGGTACAATTACTAGGTTTGTTGGGTGAGTTGAAGTTTATACAGGACCCTCAAGGATGATAGCTGAAGCTCTTGATCCAAGGATCTGGACTTGGACTCCCCTTCCTTGGATTAAACTTGAATACTTCCCGTACCCTAGACAATACATGACCCCTACGGTTTAGGGCTTTCCCTAAATAATAATCGTTGACATGGGAAGCAGATATTGATACTATCTAGTCCTTAATAACTAAGTAATACCTAGTATCATACAGAATAAACTGCATGACCATTGTGGTTTAGAGCTCAGTTTAGATTGTAATAATAATAATACAAATAAATAAATGGGTTACCTGATCATGTCAAGGTCATAGTATAGATCAATGAGACTAGAGATAAAGAATGTCACCAGCAGCCACCTGCACCACCTTGCCTCATGTGGTAACTTTGAGGACCCAGAAGAACTCTTCCTTCAAGGAAATGGAGCTATCCTCACTTGGATGGAATCTGCCTCTCATTCCCAAGGCACTGAATGATCCCCTACGAATTTAGCGCCCCCATGAATAAATTGAGATACTAACATATTCATGAGCAGTGTATAATATAGCAGTGTTCACACATTTTTGTTTCGCATTATACTTTTAATATCACTAAAGGTGGAGTATAAGAGGGAATATATACCTGGCCCGGTCCATGACCAGGCCTCCCAGTGGATCAACCAGGTTCTTACTGCCGGCCGCAAGCAATCCAACGTATATATGACTAGTGTCGAGAAATAATGACTCCAGTAGAGTTTACGTAGTGGATCAGATTTGTAGCCATAACATATGTGCATTCAAAACCATAGTAAAAAGAATGTATCTTAAAAAAAAAAAACATAAATTGTCACAAATATTACTTGGGTCATACAGTACCCGGGAAATGGATGATGATCAGGATAGATCCCAGAAAGTGGAAGGCCGTATCAATTCCTTTGATGAACGACCCCATTGGAAATAAGTCACTTTGACTTTCTTAGGTTATCCCAGGTAATCTACACATATGCTGCTATGTATGATAATTTATGTAACTGTATTTATGTATACCTGTAGTACCTGCATACCTGACGGGTTAAAGAAGTACTGAATGGAGGTCCAGAATAAAAATTTAAAATTGAGGACTCCAGTGGAAATAAATAATATTCTTTAACTTTACTGGGGCACGTCTACATAATATATTATGAGTGTGTGCCCTTGTTATCTCGATCATTATAAGAATTTATACCTAGTTAGGAAATGGTAAAAGATACCGATACAGTAAACACAAATGCAGGTACATTAATAAGTAATTTAATTTAGACACAGGTACACATAAGTGCAGTTATCATATATAGTGCTAATTACCTAAGATAACCCCCGAAAAATGTTAGACAAAGTGATTTATTTCCTTTGGGGTCCTTGTAAAACCATTTGCCTCCCCAGCGAAGGAATCGAACCCCGGTCTCCCGCGTGGCAACGTTTCGCCCACACAATGAACGAAACGTTACCATTAAACGTTCCATATAACAGCATTTGCATCTGCTATTACATAAACGAAATAAACACAGTATTTAATACAAGATAATTGTTGGATGGTGGGCCGTGTTGTCCCTTACAACGTAACAACACCAGTGACTCCTGCGTCAGTCTGGCTCACTGTGTTGGTCTCTTACTCTTCACCGGTGTAGCCACCGCTTCTTCCTTACCTAATTTACAACGTTTCTTCCCTTCCATGTGGCGGAAGTGAAGCCCTTTCCTTTCCTCCTTTAGAATTTACAGGCCAGATTGAGTGTAATATTTGGTGTTAAGAGAGCTGGGAGTGATACGGCGTCAGGCGTGGTGGCCCTCCACCTAAACAACAAGCTTAATTCACTAAGTATGTCTTATTTTGCTTTCATATGTAAGTTTTCTGGATTTTTACAATGGTGTTGAGGGCACACTTGTCTTGTGGTCGCCCACGTGTGGTACATTATGTTGATTTAGCATAGGATAACCCGGATAATGTGCCATTTCCATAGGGGTCCTTCAGGTTAATCAACAAGACACATGTGTAACACTGAGGTATCTTTATTGGCGAAACGTTTCCCCTGCACAGCAGGCTTCTTCAGTCGAATATATGTGATTATAATACTAAAGACAGGGGAAGTGTTGGTATTAATTTCGAGGTAACCAGTTTCTCAGTTTTCTTAGAGAGCGGTCAGTCCCTTAGCCTAACTTAACTGAACAAATGGAGTGACAGAGGGATGATATATTTTAATGTTGATAATGGAAGTAGAAGGAAGCGAAATCTGACCTCATAAAGAATATGTATAGGGCAAAAGTATACTACTGTCACTCAACAAGTTTTGGCCATTATTATAGTTTGAAGTGTACAATATTAAGTTGCTTTTATAGTTGAGATATTATTTTGTCATGCAAATGGTAAAAAAAGTAATGTAACCTAAGGTAACTTATGTAACCCAACCTAAAATAACCTAATGTAACTTAACCTTGCACTATTGGTTCTGGCACATCTTTATTTACATTCGATTAGGTGTGTGACATAACACTGTACTAAACATTTATTGACTCAGATTCACTATGCAACCAAAATAAATATCCTCCAAAATAACAATTCCACAAGAAATATTAATTTCGTGATGCACGTAGGTTGTATGTAGCTATTGTAAAATGCAAAGTACTGCCCGAGTTCTGCCGAGTAGTAGACGGAAACCTTAACCAAATATTAATTGTGTGGCAAAATTTCTAGTGCTGTATCATACAAGAAAAGTATTTGATTATTATTAATAAAAAAAAACTGTCCAGCCAGATCATATTCAGTAAATGAAACTATGAGAAATGCATGTCTTGCACTGGCTAAATATAAAATAGTTTCTAAATAGTATTTGAGTGGAAAGATGTCATAAAAGCCATTTACAATGCAATTATGGCCAAACTTGAAACATGCAACTGTTGTGTGGTGTCCACATGTAAAAAGACACGTGGATTACATAGAAAAAGCTCAAAGAAAAGCTACAAAATGGATCCCAGAGCAATAAAACATTAGTTACAATGAAAGGGTAATAACACGAGATGTCCATGCTGGCTGAAAAGAGGAAAAGAAATGATCTGAAAACAATATGAAAGAATAGATGAAGTTTTAAGCAGTCTATCTTAACAGGGCTAACAAGAAGCAATAGGTGTCAATTAATAAAAAATATGAAGTCAAAGGAGTACTGAGGAAACTTTTCTCTACAAGTAGAGTGATAGAAGAATGGAATAAACTGAAAGAAGAGGTAGTAAATTTTACAACCAATGGAAATTTTTAAAAAGATTACATGAACATGTTAATATTAATGAAGACAGGACACCACAAGCATAGTTCTGCTCCTGTAAAATTAAAAATAGATAATTATTTAAATTTTTCATAATTATTTGCTAATTAAAATCTAATGCATACACAAGTTCAGCAGGGAATCCCATGTATGCTGTGGACATAGTCTTTATTTGTAAAGTACTATACAGCAAACCCTTGATTTAATAGACCTCATTATAATGAATTTTGGAACTACAGGACAAAATCTGTTGGATCAGATGGTGCAGAAACCACGGAAACATTCTGTTGGTTACCGAAATGTCCATTATTGTTGGAATTATGACACAACAATATCCCCACATTATAAGCTATCCATTCTTCCCTGTTAGTCCTTTAACTTGAGGGTTTATTATTATTTAGTTTAAAATTCCATGCAGATTTTTTTTATATAATACTTTTTTTGTTTTTAAGAATCTTCATTTTTGCTTAATTTACAGGCTTTCAAGATGGCTGATAGAAATATATCATGGGTTGAGAAGGCTGTAAACTTCAAGGAGTGGCTTCATACTTATTGTATGAAAAAGAAGCTTCATTCTGAATTTGTGGTTACAGCTAAAGGTAAATAACTGTACATTGATTAATAATTTATGGTTACAGGAACTTGGATACTATTATTCAAACATTTTCTTTATCACTGTTGTAAAGCATTGTTTCTGTTGGTTGGTTCTGATAAACCACTGGTAATCTGCCTTAAAGTATCTGTAAACCACCAGTTTTAGGTCCCTGTCAATTAATGGCCAATCCAAGTGTCCCCTAACAGATTCCTAGTGATATGTACAGTATCAACCAGTATCAAGCCCTGTTCTAGTTGTTAATCAGAATCAACGAAAATTTATTTTTTCAGGTCCAAAGTATCGTAATCCGCTATTTTTCTGTGAGGCACGTGTCTCTGGCTATGATTTCGTGGCTCATGGTAAATCAAAGAGCAGTAAAGTTGCTCAAAATGATGCAGCCAAAGAATTATCCCTGTACCTTATCAACAATGGAGAGGTGCCTTCATATGAAGTTCCAACTTTACTGGTAAGATGGTTATTTAAATTTCACTTTTGGAACCATATTGAGAATAATAACTAAATAAATATGAGGACAAAGAAATTTGTTTATTATTAATAGTACATACATGTCTAAGATAAAAATTGCACACACTAGAAAGCAAGGGCATCAAGTAGTAGCTTGGCAGTATTATTTGGACATTATTTACTGTGCTTACCTCAAAACATTTTTGTCCTTAGCGTATAGTGAGTGCTGATTATATTTATTGTAGGGAGTCTTAATAAATGAAGAATGGGTATAACTGAAAAGCTGCTGTATTAGCGAAATGCCGTAAAGTGGGGCCTGCCAGTATTTATTTTTAATGTTTGATAAAGATGAAGTATAGTGCTAGAAATCATGAGTTTTCTCTTGTCTTGTGCAATTCACAAAGGAAACCATACTTAAGAGGACCCTTTAGACAATGTTTTGGTCCATGGTGGACCATTATCAAGTCACTTGAAAATGGTCCAGGACAGACTGAGTTGTCATCTAAAGCTTCTTCTCTTAGTGTGGTTTTTTGTGAGTAATTCCTGCTATTTCTTTTTAACCCTTTGACTGTCACAAGCCCCTTTCTGAAACTCATTCTATGTCGCAAAATTTTTGGAAAAAAAAAGAAAGAAAAAATTTTCTTATGAAATGATAGAGAATCTTTTCCCGATGGTAATGACACCAAAAGTACGAAATTTGGTTGATAACTCACGGAATTACGCTCCTGCGAAGTTAGCGGTCTCAGCAACATATGCGGATTGGCAATTTCACTGACTTTGAGCCCTGTTTTTGGTCAATTCTATTGTTCCAGTTGACCAAACTCATAGCTATTTCTTTAGAACTCCATTTTTTCTATCAATTGAGTACAAGAAACCGCCCATTTACCGATTTGAACTACCCAATAAAGTGGTCAGAAATTGGCAATTTGGCCAATTTCACGCAAATTAAAAAAGATGCCAATTTCAAAATAGGGTCCAGAATAAACAGTGTAGACATTCTTGGCACTAAAATAACATATCCTCTGTTCATTAGTCACGTCTCTACGCCCCTCTTATATTACTAATGCTTTCTCTTTTGATTTTTTATTCATACAAAAAATACAAAATTTACTGTTATGCAGACTACTGCATTATTGTAAAAATGGGATAAATAATATCAGTGCACTAGTGAAAGAATATTAGACTCCCCAGTTGACGTGTATTGGACATGTGGTGTTATTTGCTTACTCTTGAACATTGGTAAAAATCGAACATTTCCGCTACTTTGAGCTCAATTTCAAGGTCATTTTCATTGTGAAACTAATCAAAATCATATCTATTTCTGCAATATGTTTTCCATTTTATCACGTGAGACCATGAAAATGAGAATACAAAGATAAATACTATATGAAAATACAACACAAAGTCGGCGTTTTAATTCACTGCGTGCTGCAGGATTTTTTTTGTGGTGCACACTGACCACACAGACCCATTCTCTCACATGTGGGCCTACCAGCTTTCTCCTGCTTGATTTGAAGCCGCTAGAATTATTGAGTGTATGTATACGTCCGAAACACTGGCTCATAAGACGTATATATACGACCAAAACAGTCAAAGGGTTAATATACCAACTGTCTCTTACCCAGGTAGGGTGACCTAAAAATAGGAAACATATTCATCATTTATTCAAACGCTGTCTTGCCAAAAGTGCATAGACAATATAATTCAAATGAACCTCCAGACTACATCATCCCATCCCTCCTTCAAAGTATAGGTGCTGTACTTCCCACTTCCAGGAATCAAATTTGGCTAACCAGTTTCCCTGAAATCCTTCATAAATGTTGTGTTACTCACATGAACCTGTTAATTTGAATGGTGGGTAGGGATGTACAAGTTCAGCAGGTGATTTTGATAATACTGTTGTACGTATTACCTATGCACTTCCAGAAAGACAGGGAGTGAGTGATGGTCAGTGTGTTTCTTGCAACCACATGCCTTAATTGGAAATTACCCATTTAAAAGAAAATGCATTTTCATGTGCACAGTAAATATCTTGTGGTACCGTAGTTTTTATATTGTGCAAGTACCAGGGTAATCTTAATTAGCTAAAATTATGTATAAATAAAATGCAATTTATTTTTAACACTGGACTTCTCTCACCGAGGTTGGGCAACTTAGAAAAAGGAGAAACAATTTCATTGTCCTTCATTCTATGAATGTCTTAACAGAGGCACACTGATACTACAGTTCAGATACCCCCTAAACTGCAAATATCACCATCCCTCCTTCAAAATGCAGGCACTATACTTTCTGCCTCTAGGATTTAAAGCTGGATAACTGGTTTCCCTGAATCCCTTCACAAATGTTACCTTGTTCACACTCCAACAGCTCATCAATTTCCCAAAACCATTCACCTCCACTTCATCCTATCTAAAATGCTCTCACATGCCTGCTGGATGTCCAAGCCCCTTGAACACAAAACCTTCTTTACCCCTCCCTCTAACCTTCCATCGGGTGACCCCTGCTCTGCCTTCCCTCCACTGTAGAGTCATACACCCTCCAAGTATATAAATAAAATACAAAACTTGCAGTATGTATTGGAATGTAGATACGATATAGGAAAAAAATTGAGGGTATATCCTATGAAAAACTACAATGCTTGTTTTATCACTTTTTGTCATTGCCCTGCTAGAACGTACATTTGTATTAGACTGGTATGATTTGATTGTTTATGAAACACATTTTGCATTTCATTATATATTATATAATGTACTTGTTAGATGAAGGCTCTACGTGAAAGTGAGAAAAAGAAGGAGGAGGAAGTTTCAAGTTCTGGAGGAAATGTTGATACCACAAACATGGAATGCACACAGGAACGTAAAGCTACAGAAGAGGTAAGCTTTAGATTTGAATACAGTATAACAATGTTAAAATATATTACTGTACTTACAGTACATACAAGAGACACATGCAACACTTTGACATCTTTATTCCCTAAACTTTTTGCCTGTGCAGCAGCAGGCTTCTTTACTTGAACACAGAGGTGACTAAAATAATGAAGATAGGTGAAGAAGGGATGGAAGTGTTCAGTCCCACAGCCTTAATACAAGTGGAGAAGTAATTTTACGGTGCTCATTCGCTCCGCCTTAATATAAGTTGTTCTGTTCCATAGCATTTATCTCTCTGAAGTAATGGCACATTGATGGAGCTAGTATATAGAGCTACCCTTCGCACATTCCGATTTTCACACATCCCTTCCTCAGCACTGTATGATCTTTTAAGATTTAACCTTAAGTTGACTTTAGTAATAATAATACTAACAAGAAAAGCTGAAAAAAGATGCAGCTAAATTGAATGCTACTTGGAAAAGATGAGAGATGATAACCACACACAATATTACACAAGGCTAGGAAAAAATGGATTAGGAAAATTTCTTATCACATTCCACAAGGAAAACAAGATCATATGTATGAATTGAGAAAGAGAAGTTGCCAAAAGGATAATAGAAAATTCTTGATTAACAGGCGTGTTGAACAGCATAATTGGTTACAAGAGGAGGTAGTGCTGTAAATATCGTATACTTTTGACAGGTAGGTAAATACTGTACAAAAGTTGGGGAACCACAAACATTGGTCTGCTCTTGTAGCTACAAATTCGTAGTTACTGGAGTTTGTGGAACAGGGTTGTTCCTCGCAATGTAGATCTTATTATGCAAGCTTTAATCTAGATAATTTCTCTTACCAGGCTGAAGAGGAGGATCCTACTGCAGTTATTCATGGTAATTGGACACTTGCGAATGCAAGATCAGGTCTCAGCAGGTTTCTTCGTGCAAATGACCTCAAAGCTGATTTCAAGTACAGGGAAGTTGGTCCCGAACATTTGAGGTAAGGTAGTTGATGAAATTTTAATTTGTTATGGGAAATGTGGTACTGATATTATAGAGAATGCTTTAAGGAACAATACTTTTGGGGCATATCTTTTTGAATATCACTCTCAAGGAATGTTCTTGTGATCGCTTCCAAGGATACATGGACTTTTGTTACTCTCAAGACAGGTGACATAACTTCATAAAATTAATTAAATTAATAAAATTTTAATGAAGAGCACAGTACTTTATTATACTTCAGTCTACCACTGAAGGCCTAAGTGAAGAGTGCTTTATATTTTGGCCTACCATTGAGGTTTTCATTGGTAGGCTGAGATATGCAGTGCAATTCTCTTCTGTCTGTTTTATCTATGAGGGCTTGTTTGTGTCTTTGACCAGTGTTTATTATATTCATGTGTTTGTTTATAGGAATATGTTTACAGATGATACTAATCTTTCTTTCTTTCTTTCAACACACCGGCTGTATCCCACCGAGGTGGGGTGGCCCAAAAGGAAAAACGAACGTTTCTCCTTTTACATTTAGTAATATATACAGGAGAAGGGGTTACTAGCCCCTTGCTCCTGGCATTTTAGTCGCCTCTTACAACACGCATGGCTTACGGAGGTAAGAGGAAATAAACAAGAACAAGAACTAGAAAGAAAATAGAAGAAAACCCAGAGGGGTGTGTGTATATATAATTGTACATGTATGTGAAGTGTGACCTAAGTGTAAGTAGAAGTAGCAAGACGTACCTGAAATCTTGCATGTGTATGAGACAGAATAAAAAGACACCAGCAATCCTACCATCATGTAAAACAATTACAGGCTTTTGTTTTACACTCACTTGGCAGGGCGGTAGTACCTCTCTGGGCGGTTGCTGTCTACCAACCTACTACCTAAAAGATGATAACTAATATTATATGGAAAACAAATAATAATAATGACTACAAATTCTTACAAAAAGAAAAAGCTTGATTAAATTAAGAAAATGGAATGATTGATGGATAAGAATTTTGTGTTGCATGTTATGGTAATTGGAGAAAGCAACAGATGGTTATATGAAGAATGTAATGATCTGTTTGCAGCTACAGTGGCAGAGCTATGCTTATTTAGCTATATTTATTTATTTATTGCATCTTCTCTGAAATAATATATTTGTGTATAGTACTGATTGTTTATACATTTCTTCATAACAGGAGTTATGTGGCTGAAATGTCCTTCTATGTGAAACAGATTCAAAGAGGTATGTATTTTATCATAGGTACTTAATTGATTTTTATTAATGCATTTTCTCAAGATTGCACTTCTTATTTTTTCCTACATGTCTATTTCTCACCTAGACAGAGTAATTCAAAGAAGTAAACAATCACCATCACTCCCTCCACCTCTTCAGAGTGTAGACACTGTACTTATCAGCTTCTAATGCAGAACAAGCCACATGGGGGGATGGAAGTCGATAGCCTTAGATCTTTTGTACTCTTGTGCATCATCAGCAGCTATGCACTGTTGCAAGACATGGTAACCCATGTCACTCTGTGACATGGGTTATCACTTGCCTTGCCTCATTGAATTTCCCCTCCTATCTGTTGCCGACTTGCAACATTGCATAGCTATGCAATATTATATAGCCCCTGATGATGCAGTAGAATGCAAAAAATCTAGAGCTAAAGACTTCCATCCCCATGTGGCTTGTTCTGCATTTTTAAGATTGACTGTTTGCAATTGTATTGCATTATCAACTTCTAAACGTAAAGTTTGACTAACTGGTCTCATAGAGTTAATTCCTAGATATTTTTTAACGCACCCTCCATCTCCCACTGAGGCAGGGTGACTAAAAAGAGGGAATGCTTTCATAAAGTTTTTCTTTTTAAATTTAGTAATTTATACAGGAAAAAGAGTTACTATCCCCTTGCTCCCTACACTTTAGTCGCCTCATATGACATGCATGACTTATAGAGGAAGGATTCTTCTCTACCATGGAGTTCCTAGATATTACAAGATTTCATAAAATAGTGTATCACAAGGTACACTACTCATTTCTGGAAACAGGCAGAGGCTGAACCCATGGTTAGCCAGTCCTGAAACTAACAGGCCTGTGGTCTGGCCACTAGTGAGAGGTTAGCATGGGCCAACAAGTCTTTATGGATGAATCTTTCACACACATGACATAGATGAGATCAAGCTGAAGACCCCTTTATAGCCATTGTCAATGATTCATGAATATTATAATATGATGATTGTAAATAACTTAAGGAATGGGCAGGGTACATTACTCCTAAAACTAGCAGATTAGTTTCTCTGGTTCTCTTAGTTGTTTATAGTTTTGTTTTTTAAATATTTGAGTCATATTCTGCATTATGTGCTATAGGAATATCTCTTGCTGACTCTTGCTCAATAGTGATACAGTGGAACCTCAAAAATCGAACTGCTCCCAACACAACCAATTATGTAAGTGTATTTTTGTAAGTGCTTTTATAAGTGTATTTTTAAGGGTCTGAAATGGACTAATCTAATTTACATTATTCCTGATGGGAATAAATTCATTCGGTAAAGGCACTCGAACAGACTTCTGGACCAAAGAAAGTTCGATATTTGAGGTTCCACTGTACCTACTTTCTTTACAATATTACTGTTCAAATTTTTTCATTTTATATTTTATACCCAAAGTTGTTGAGTAGCAGTTAATATGCATATTAAATACTGGAAGTAGTTTTTGAAGTCAAATATTTATCATAAATTAGCAAGAAAAATAAAGAGATGTTTATGTTGAGGCATAGGCTATTAAATTATGAAAATTGGTTGTAATTTTTCATATTGTTGTTTGTGCCCATGGTTCTCCCAGAACAAGATTTGCTTCTTAGGAAAATTTAACTCTTAACAGAATAATTAGAAGTTTTGTAGTATTAAATGAGAAGTTGTTCACATTATGTGCACATTTTATAGATATTTCTTTGTTTTGTGTAAGAAATACTGGGGACTGAACTGCCATTTTTGCAATTGCAGGTTTTCCTTATAAAAATTGTTACTGTATTTTGCGGCTTATTAGACGCATGTTTTTTCCCCATAAAATGTCTCCCAAAACCACCCTGCATCCTATAATTATAAACTGAAAGTCAGTGACAGGAGCTATAAGTCTGGGGTGTGGGGTGGGTTGTAGCTCTCCCAGTTACGTTTGATGCCGAGCCATTGAAACTAAAACAAGTCTTATAAGCCGCGAAATATGGTACTTTAACAGTATACTATTCTAATTTTGTCAGTCTTATATTTATATAACACTGACATCAAGAAAGGTGTACTGACATCAGTGTGTACTGTAGGCCCATATTGAGCTATATTGCCAGTCTCTTAATTCATCCCCTTAATAAAGGTGACTTGTTGCCATTGAGATTTTTATCTAAGGAATGGGATCTATCTTTTCCTGGCATGAATTGAATCTGATTGCTTCCTATGCTTCCCTCTATGGGTTTAGCACTTCTCCATTATATTAATAATAATAATAATAATAACAATAATAATAATAATAACAATAATAATAATATTGCAGTTGGAGGCAGTGGAGATGTCCTGTCTAAGGGCAATGTGTGGTGTAAATATTATGCAGAAAATTCGGAGTGTGGAAATTAGGAGAAGGTGTGGAGTTAATAAAAGTATTAGTCAGAGGGCTGAAGAGGGGTTGTTGAAGTGGTTTGGTCATTTAGAGAGAATGGATCAAAGTAGAACGACATGGAGAGCGTATAAACTTGTAGGGGAAGGAAGGTGGGGTAGGGGTTGTCCTCGAAAAGGTTGGAGGGAGGGGGTAAAGGAGGTTTCGTGGGTGAGGGACTTGGATTTCCAGCAAGCGTGCGTGAGCGTGTTAGATAGGAGTGAATGGAGACGAATGGTATTTGGGACCTGACGAGCTGTTGGAGTGTGAGCAGGGTAATATTTAGTGAATGGATTCAGGAAAACCGGTTATTTTTATATAGCCGGACTTGAGTCCTGGAAATAGGAAGTACAATGCCTGGACTGTAAAGGAAGGGTTTGGGATATTGGCAGTTTGGAGGGATATGTTCTGTATCTTTATATGTATATACTTCTAAACTGTTGTATTCTGAACACCTCTGCAAAAACAGTGATAATGTGTGAGTGTGGTGAAAGTGTTGAATGATGATGAAAATATTTTCTTTTTGGGGATTTTCTTTCTTTTTGGGTCACCCTGCCTCAGTGGGAGACGGCCGACTTGTTAAAAAAAAAAATATTTACTATTTAGAGTGACATCTAAATTGTTCTCTCTGTGGACCTCTGCAAAAACAGTGATAGTGTGAATGGTGGTGAAAGTGTTTCTTCTTTTTTGGGTCACCCTGACTCGGTGGGAGATGGCCGGCATGTTAAGAACATAAGAAAGAAGAAACACTGCAGCTAGCCTACTGGCCCATGCGAGGCAGGTCCAAGTCCCCTACCGGCTTAAGCCAATGCCCCAACCTAGTCAGGTCAGGTCACATTCACCTAAGGAAGGAGCACAGCATCTGACCTAGTAGCACAAGCTAGTCAGGTCCAGCTTAAACCCACACACACCTACTCATGTATTTATCTAACCTATTTTTAAAACTACACAATGTTTTAGCCTCTATAACTGTACTCGGGAGTTTATTCCACTCATTGACAACTCTATTTCCAAACCAATGCTTCCCTATATCCTTCCTGAATTTAAATTTTTCCAGCTTAAAGCCATTGCTGTGAGTCCTGTCTAGGCTAGATATTTTTAACACGCTATTTATATCCCCCTTTATTTATTCCTGTCTTCCATTTATACACCTCAATCATCTCATCCCTAATTCTACACCTTTCTAGAGAGTGCAAATTCAGGGCCCTCAGTCTATCCTCATAGGGAAGATTTTTGATACATGGAAAAATAATAATTAATATAATAATAATAATAATAATATAATAATAATAATAATAATAACAATAAGATGATAATCTGTTAATTCATATCACTTCATCCACAGAAATTCGTGGAGAAAAACATGGGCCCAATAAAAGAGCTGCCAGTAGAAACTGTTGTCTCTCAATTGTCCAACAACTTTATGAATTGAATCTACTTGAGCCATTTTCTAAGAAACTGATAGATTTCCACCTCAGACCATATCAAGTAGCCCTCTCACCTGAGCTTACAGCTATGATGGATTCTGTGATACAGATTACAGGCATCCAGCCAGTTCAGCCAGTAAGTATTGAAAACTTGAATTACTGACTAGATTCCCTGACAGGTACAGTACTCCGTTACAAAATATTATGGGGAAAAGACTGTCAAATGTTTAGGAAACTCAAAATTCCTCACATGATAACAGCATGGGTTGAGGAATGGCATGTTTTGTCTGACAAACCTCAGGATCATGAGGGACTGTGATGACCTGAAAGGAGAAAGGGTGTGTGGACTTCATAAACCCTTGTGTAGCCACTTCTACTGCTGCTGTTATTATCTAAATAACTGCATTAACCAGATCTAAATTTTTTTCTACAGACCTACATTTACTGTTGACATACTTTATGATTTCTTAACTAAAGTACTATATGTCCAATTTGCTACAACAGCTGTGATCCCCTCCCTCTCATTTCTGCTAATTTCCTTTCCTCAACATCTCCATTTCTCCCTCTGCCATTTTTTATCTCTTATGAGCTTGATACTTGTCATTTATGGTAGTTTACATTTCTCCAGAATAATGATCCATCCCAGCCCAACAATCTGGTTACTGATGTTAAGCTGCCTGAATTTGAGGCATCTGAAGTCCCACAATATACTGGTGGGGTGGTGTCCTGGTCTCCGCCCCAAAAAAACTGGAATGCATGGACCAGCTGTACTCTGGATGAGGGTCCATTCTTTTCAGTAAGTATTAAAATATTTTGTAAGTTTAACATACAGGTGCATTTTTAATGTAAATGTGCCGCATCTTGAAGAATCCAAATATAAATATTTGTTCATAAATAATTATCAAGGGAGCAAGGGGCTAGTAACCCCTTCTCCTGTATATATTACTAAATGTAAAAGGAGAAACTTTCGTTTTTCCTTTTGGGCCACCCCACCTCGGTGGGATACGGCCGGTGTGTTGAAAGAAAGAAAGAAAATAATTACCAAATAAAATGCAAAGTAGATTGTGAAGTTTCTTTTATGAACAGTTATTTAACTTCTGTCTTAGATGCAAATATAGCCATCTCACAACCATTCTAAATATTTGATCTCATCTTCAATTTCCCAGTGTTAATTGGTTAAAATGATGTAAATCTATTTAACATTTAAATGCTTAGCATTTAGTTTTGGCTCATAAAAAACAAGGAGATAATGTTCTTTTTCTCCTCAGCTCAGCTTGGATGAAATTAGTGCTGACTTACAGGAGGCTCAAAAGGACTGCTCAGAGTCAGTGACTGAACAAAGGGCCCAGTTACCTGTATATAAAGTAAAGCCAGACATAATATCTGCTATTTCTGAAAATCCAGTTACTATCATCAGGGGAAACACAGACAGTGGAAAGACAACTCAGGTAGGTATTAAAAAAGAAATTTACCTCATTGGCTGTCTCCCAACAAGGTAAGGTAATCTGTAAGAGGAAACATATGCTATCATCTATTCAATCACTGTCTTGCCAGTGTTCAATATGCTGACATCACAATTCAGGTGACCCTCAGACTGTAATATCCTCACCCCTTTTTCAGAGTGCGCAGGCACTGCTCTTTCCACTTCCAGAACTCACAAGTCCAGTTAACCAGTTTTCCCTGAACCCCTTCATAAATGTCATCTTGCTCACACTGTTAACAGCCCATCTATTAACCCTTTATGTTAGGGACATATGTACATGGGAGATCGAACTATGAGCTCCTTCATATATTTAATACTTTTGCATTCAAATGTTTGCCATTTTAAGCCTCAGCTCCACTGTGTTGCTTGCCTACCACCTCCTCATACCTAAGAAGAAAGTTCTGGTTCATGCAAGTCCACACAGAGCATCATGGGTAATACTGCCTCAGTAGGATATGTACACTAGAGGTGACCATTTTGCATCAGATCTTTCATCTTCCAGTTTCACACCTCTTCTTAAAACCCCCTGATATTTACTTATCTTACAAACCCTTCTATAAATATGTGAGATCGCACATCTCTAAGTCCTACTTTCACTATGTAATAGTACCCCCCTCTCTAAAACATGCTACAACCTGAACTTTGCTATTTGCAACATCTGCTACATTGCTTCTCTGTCCACCTTATCAAGTATCTTCTCAATTCATAAATGCAAAAAAAAGCTCCTTACTCTTATTTAAGTACTGTATTGCTCACTTGTATTGAGTGTGGTGAAAGTGTTGAATGATGATGAAAATATTTTCTTTTTGGGGATTTTCTTTCTTTTTTGGGTCACCCTGCCTCGGTGGGAGACGGCCGACTTGTTGAAAAAAAAAAAAATTGCTCACTTGTATGTTTCAATGTAATCACCAGATCTACACATTCCCTACCATTCCGAAATCCTCCTTGTTCCTTTGCATTCCTACTTTTTCTCTAACCCTTAACTATTTCAGTAATAATTCTACTGTATAATATAGTAAGAATTTTAATTGGTCAAGAAAATACACGAGTGTTACATGTATGGAATATATTTTAAGTAAGTTTACAATATGTACAGTAAAAGGACACAAGTGCAACTCGTGTGACATTTTTATTGTGGCGACGTTTCGCTCTCCAGGAGCTTCGTCAAGCCGTTACCTGGAGAGCGAAACGTTGCCACAATAAAAATGTCACATTAGTTGCACTTGTGTCCTTTTACTTTACATATTGTCGGTAATTCTACCAACTTTGTTACAAGTTTACAATAATTTAATAATAAACAAACACAACAAAATATATTTTTTTCATTAGGTTCAGAACGAATTTTGCGAAATTAACAGTTTGTTTATTCCCTAACTGCATGCAACAAACTTTGGGCAGACTTAAGCTAGGAATAAAACTACATGTAATAGTTTTTCTTCAGCTAGTAATCTATTTGTAAATTTATATATACATGTATAAATTTCAGATGAGTTTAACTTGTATGCAAATATACTACATAGTGTATATAAAAATACTTTACATAGTAATACTAATCCTGATAAATACATCTTGATATTAGCAAAATGGCACTTGAGCATAATAATCTAAGTCAGAAATGTAGAATGTAAGCATGAATTCATGCTGGCAATGTTTTACAAACTGCATCCTCAAAATTCTTCTTTCAACAAACCTGCTGTATCCCACTGAGGTTGTGTGGGCCAAAAAGAAAAACAAAAGTTTCTCTTTTTAACTTTCGTAATGTATACAGGAGAAGGGGTTACTAGCCCCTTGCTCCCGGCATGTTAGTCACTTCTTACGACACGCATGGCTTATAGAGGAAGAATGTTGTTATCCTCGAAATTATGTACGTACTATAAAATAGTTTGGAGTTGCATTGTTTCCTAACTGTATGCATTTCCTCACTCACAGGTTTACCAACATGTGTACTGTATAGTAGTTATAAATAAGAAGTCTCTGTTCATTATACTTCATTTTCTTTCAACAGGTTTGCCAGTTTATCTTGGACAACTACATTCAGTCAGGATCAGGAGGCTGTTGCAATATAATTGTCACACAGCCTCACTCTATATCTGCGGTGTCTGTTGCTGAACGTATTGCCTCTGAACGTGGAGAAGAAATTGGTAATAGTGTTGGATACTCTGTAGAGTTAGAATCGGTGCTTCCAAGACCATATGGTGGTATGTGGTTCTGCACTGTTGGAGTTCTGCTGAGAAAGTTAGAAGCTGGGTTGAGAGGTGTATCTCATGTGATTGTTGATGAAATTCATGAGAGAGATATCAACACAGACTTCCTTCTGATTGTGTTACATGACATGGTAAGTTGATCTTCAAATGTTATAATCATTAAACTCAGTTTTTTTTCTTTGAATGCACTGGCTGTATCCCACCAAGGCGGGGTTGCCCTAAAAGAAAAATGAAAGTAACTCAGTGCTTTTTATTAATTTATACTGTAATATGGTAAGCTGTTTTTCAGATGTTATAATTATTAGATTCTGTTTTTACTTTTGTAATATATCTTTGTTGTCCAACATGATATGTTAAGTTTTTCTTCAGATGTTATAATTACAGCCTCTCCTCACTTAGTGACATACTCGTTTACCAATGACTCGGGCTTACGAGGGGGCTCTCTGACCAGTGTTCATACCTAAATAATGTATATTAGAGCTGATTTCCTCTATTCTGTTTATAACAGTATACAGTACACTACTGTATAAACATTTAAAAATATACCAGAAATGTTATAAAAGGTACAAAGGTGACATTAAAACAATATCAAAGATGGTTGACACAAACCCACTACCATCACAGTATGCTCCTCACTTAGTGATGAATTCGTTTACCGATGTGGTCTTAGGAACAGAACTCCGTCATTAAATGAGGAGAGGCTGTATTAGAATTTGTTTGTGTTTATAAAGTACAGATGTTCCTTGCTTTATGATAAGAACATAAGAAAGGAGGAACACTGCAGCAGGTCTGTTGGCCCATACTAGGGAGGTCCTTCACAATCCATCCCACAAACAGAATATTTGCCCAAACCAATTTTCAATGCTACCCAAGCAATAAGCTTTGAGAATTCTATTTACTCATGTGCAAGTCCCACTCAAATCCAACCCCTCTCACTCGTATGTGTATCCAACCTAAATTTGAAACTACCCAAGGTTTTAGCCTCAATAACCCTACTAAGCAGACTGTTCCACTCATTGACTACCTTATTACTAAACCAATACTTTCCCATATCCTGTCTAAGTCTGAACTTGTCTAATTTGAATCCATTACTATGGAATCTCTCTTGGAGAGATATCCTCAAAACCTTATTTATATCCCTTTTGTTAATACCCATCTTCCACTTATACACTTCGATCATCTCCCCTCATTCTTCATCTTACAAGTGAATGTAATTTAAGGGACTTCAATATTTCTTCATATGGAAGATTTCTAATGCTGTGCGATGGTTCGGCTTATGATATTTCGACTTTACAATGGTGCGATAGTGAAGCATATTCGGTAATGTATTGTACTGTACATTTATTGACAGGTAAGCTTGTATTCATTTATTTACTTTTGAATAATACTGGTATTTAGTTACAGTAATTATTTGTTGCAGTTTAAAAATTGTAGTGTAAAGCACCCTTCTGGCAAGACAGTGATGGAGTGAATGATGGTGAAAGTTTTTCTTTTTCGGGCCACCCTGCCTTGGTGGGAATCGGCCAGTGTGATAATAAAAATAATAAAAAATACTTATTCAGTGACTATAGTTATTTATTTACTTATATTCATATTCAACTTGTGATATTTTCAACTTAAATAACCCGCACATAGAAGAGAGGAGCTTATGACGATGTTTCGGTCCAACTTGGACCATTTACAAAGTCACAGTGTGACTTTGTAAGTGGTTCAAGTCGGACTGAAATGTCGTCGTAAGCTCTTCTCTTCTATGTGTGGGTTATTTGCGTATTGTTCCAGTCATGGTATTGTGCCTTTTTTGTTATTTTCAGCTTACGGTGGTTCATTGAAGTGTAACCCTATCGTAAGTCGAGAAGCACCTGTATCCCTGTTTGGATACCTCATAGGTTGAGCCTGTTTATTTTATTTTACCTTTCACTCACAGTTTTTTCTAGTTAATAAGGTTTCCTCTTAACATTGGACATTGTAGCCTTCTGATAGAAGAATGCATGCGGGAACTGCCAGATCATAGCATTGATGGACATATTAATATATTGTACTCTTCATTACAGGTGCGTGCTTTCCCAGACCTTCGCATTATTCTCTTGTCTGCTTCCATAGACATTTCACTCTTCTTGGAATATTTGCCAACCCACATGTGATTGAGGTACCAGGGCAAGCTTTTCCCCGTACGACAGTACTTTTTGGAGGACTGCATTGAACTTATCAAATTTACACCTACTACAGATTCTGATAGTGATTGGAATAGAGTGGTTAGTATTACTTCAGATACTTTATTAAAAATTGCTTGTCTGAAATGGTATAGACCATTCATTTATTTAACTGCTACTGCAAAGGGAAGTCTCTGTTAGAATTACTTTCTGTCATTCTTGCAGATAAAGATGAGGAGCTGCCAGGAGAGGAGCCAGAAGAGAACCTGAATATTGTCAACTCAAGTCACTATTCAGATAGCACTAGAAAATCTTTGTCTGTCATGAATGAAAAGGAATTAAATTTTGAATTAGTTGAAGCTTTGCTGAAATATATATACACTCAGCACCCTGGAGCTGTTCTGATATTCCTTCCTGGCTGGGATGTCATCTTTAATCTTATGCGACATCTTGAACAAGATCCAGTTTTTGGTAAGTTTTTGTTATCTACTTGAGTTTATGTACTTTGAGTCTGCATTTTCACTTGTGATTGACTTGAATAAATTAAATTTTTAATATTTATTCTAGTTCCTGTATAAAATTGGTTTATTCTGCATTGTTTTTTAGCTCATGTCACTTTTTACTGCCTTTTTGAAAAGTATTTTCTGAAGTTTTTATGCCTATTGGATGTGAAGTTTCCATTCTCGTCTCTGTTGTTCCCTGCTTCAGGTGCCACAGATCTGCATAAAAAGCATCTTAGGTTCAAAAATTTAATTTCACATAAGAACAGTGTAATATACCATTAGAAAGCTGAGGATCTGTAGTTGATAGATCCATTTGCAGAATAAAAAAATTTACTTTAGAAAAAAGTTTAAAGTATTTATTTAACTTAAAAACATTTGTTCAATTTTGCATGTTCATTTTTGCAAATTTCTTATCAAGTTTAAACTAAATAAGTGAAATTGCTCAACATTCATTTTCATGGTTGCACATACGAAAACAGTGATCTTTTGTGTGAAACCCTTTCAATGTCCAAACCTTTGAAATCAGTATTGTTCCCAGTTTTTTTTTTTTTTTTTTTTTTTTTTTTTTTCAACAAGTCGGCCGTCTCCCACCGAGGCAGGGTGACCCAAAAGAGAAAGAAAATCCCCAAAAAGAAAATACTTTCATCATCATTCAACACTTTCACCACACTCGCACATTATCACTGTTTTTGCAGAGGTGCTCAGAATACAACAGTCTAGAAGCATACACATATAAAGATACACAACATATCCCTCCAAACTGCCAATATCCCAAACCCCTCCTTTAAAGTGCAGGCATTGTACTTCCCATTTCCAGGACTCAAGTCCGACTATATGAAAATAACCGGTTTCCCTGAATCCCTTCACTAAATATTACCCTGCTCACACTCCAACAGATCGTCAGGTCCCAAGTACCATTCGTCTCCATTCACTCCTATCTAACACGCTCCCCGCACGTTTGCGGAAGTCCAAGCCCCTTACCCACAAAACCTCCTTAACCCCTCTCTCCAACCCTTTCGGGGACGACCCCTACCCCCCCTTTTTCCCTTCCCCTAAGATTTATATGCTTTCCATGTCTTCTACTTTGATCCATTCTCTCTAAATGACCAAACCACCTCAACACCCCTCTTCGGGCTCTGACTAATACTTTATTAACTCCAAAACCCTTCTCCTAATTTCCACACTCCGAATTTTCTTTTGCATAATATTTACACCACACATTGCCCTTAAACAGGACACCCTCCACTGCCTCCAACCGTCTCCTCGCTGCTGCATTTACCCCCCCCAAGCTTCACACCCATATAAGGTGTTGGTACTACTATACTTCATACATTCCCTTCTTTGCCTCCATAGATAACGTTTTTTTGACTCCACATATCCCTCCAACGCACCACTCACCTTTTTTCCCTCATCAATTCTATGATTAACCTCAATCCTTCATAAATCCATCCGCCGACACGTCAACTCCCAAGTATCTGAAACATTCACTTTTTTCCATACCCTCCTCCCCAATTGATATCCAATTTTTCTTTATCTAAATCATTTGACACCCTCATCACCTTACTCTTTTCTATGTTCACTTTCAACTTTCTACCTTTACACACATTCCCAAACTCATCCACTAACCTTTGCAATTTTTCTTTAGAATCTCCCATAAGCACAGTATCATCACAAAAAGTAACTGTGTCAATTCCCATTTTGAATTTGATTCCCCATAATTTAATCCACCCCCCTCCCAAACACCCTAGCATTTACTTCCTTTTAAAAACCCCATCTATAAATATATTAAACAACCATGGTGACATTACACATCCCTGTCTAAGACCTACTTTTACCGGGAAATAGTCTCCCTCTCTTCTACACACCCTAACCTGAGCCTCACTATCTTCATAAAAACTCTTTACAGCATTTAATAACTTACCACCTATTCCATATACTTGCAACATCTGCACATTGCTCCTCTATCCACTCTATCATATGCCTTTTCTAAAACCCTAAATGCAATAAAAACTTCCCTACCTTTATCTAAATACTGTTTTACATTTATGCTTCAATGTAAACACTTGAAACTACACTCCCCTACCCACTCTGAAACCTCCTTGCTCATCCGCAATCCTACATTCTGTCTTACCTCTAATTCTTTCCCAATTTTAACCCCTACCGTACACTTTTCCCCGGTATACTCAGTAAGCTTATTCCTCTATAATTTTTTCAGTCTCTTTTGTCCCCTTTTCCCCTTTTTATAAAGGGACTATACATGCCTCCGCCAATCCCTAGGTACCTTCCCCTCTTTCATTTCATTTTTTTGAACAAAAGTACCAACCACTCCAACCTATATCCCCCCCTGCTTTTAACATTTCGTCATGATCCCATCAGTACCAGCTGCTTTACCCCTTTCATTTTACGTAATGCCTCACGTACCTCCCCCACACTTACATTCTGCTCTTTCACTCCTAAAAGATGGTAACCTCCCCCGACCAGTGCTGAAATTACTGCCTCTTTTTTTCCCTTAACATTTAAAAGTTCCTCAAAAAATTCCCCCGCCATCTACCTAAACCTCCACTCCCCATCACAACTCCCCTACTCGTTTTTAACTCAAATCCTATTTTTCCCTTTCTTTCTTTAAATTTTTTAACTCACTCCAAAATTTTTTTTTTTTTCATAAAAATGAGGGGGGGGTTTCTTTTTCGGGCCACCTGCGGTGGGAATCGGCCAGTGTGATAATAAAATAATAAAAAATACTTTTTCCCAGTGATATAGTATTTTTTACTTATATTCATATTCAACTTGTGATATTTTCACTTAAATACCCGCACATAGAAGAGAGGAGCTTATGACGATGTTTCGGTCCAACTTGGACCATTTACAAAGTCACAGTGTGACTTTGTAAGTGGTTCAAGTCGGACTGAAATGTCGTCATAAGCTCTTCTCTTCTATGTGTGGGTTATTTGCGTATTGTTCCAGTCATGGTATTGTGCCTTTTTTTGTTATTTTCAGCTTACGGTGGGTTCATTGAAGTGTAACCCTATCGTAAGTCGAGAAGCACCTGTATCCCTGTTTGGATACCTCATAGGTTGAGCCTGTTTATTTTATTTTACCTTTCACTCACAGTGTTTCTAGTTAATAAGGTTTCCTCTTAACATTGGACATTGTAGCCTTCTGATAGAAGAATGCATGCGGGAACTGCCAGATCATAGCATTGATGGACATATTAATATATTGTACTCTTCATTACAGGTGCGTGCTTTCCCAGACCTTCGCATTATTCTCTTGTCTGCTTCCATAGACATTTCACTCTTCTTGGAATATTTTGCCAACCCACATGTGATTGAGGTACCAGGGCAAGCTTTTCCCGTACGACAGTACTTTTTGGAGGACTGCATTGAACTTATCAAATTTACACCTACTACAGATTCTGATAGTGATTGGAATAGAGTGGTTAGTATTACTTCAGATACTTTATTAAAAATTGCTTGTCTGAAATGGTATAGACCATTCATTTATTTAACTGCTACTGCAAAGGGAAGTCTCTGTTAGAATTACTTTCTGTCATTCTTGCAGGATAAAGATGAGGAGCTGCCAGGAGAGGAGCCAGAAGAGAACCTGAATATTGTCAACTCAAGTCACTATTCAGATAGCACTAGAAAATCTTTGTCTGTCATGAATGAAAAGGAATTAAATTTTGAATTAGTTGAAGCTTTGCTGAAATATATATATACACTCAGCACCCCTGGAGCTGTTCTGATATTCCTTCCTGGCTGGGATGTCATCTTTAATCTTATGCGACATCTTGAACAAGATCCAGTTTTTGGTAAGTTTTTGTTATCTACTTGAGTTTATGTACTTTGAGTCTGCATTTTCACTTGTGATTGACTTGAATAAATTAAATTTTTAATATTTATTCTAGTTCCTGTATAAAATTGGTTTATTCTGCATTGTTTTTTAGCTCATGTCACTTTTTACTGCCTTTTTGAAAAGTATTTTCTGAAGTTTTTATGCCTATTGGATGTGAAGTTTCCATTCTCGTCTCTGTTGTTCCCTGCTTCAGGTGCCACAGATCTGCATAAAAAGCATCTTAGGTTCAAAAATTTAATTTCACATAAGAACAGTGTAATATACCATTAGAAAGCTGAGGATCTGTAGTTGATAGATCCATTTGCAGAATAAAAAAATTTACTTTAGAAAAAAGTTTAAAGTATTTATTTAACTTAAAAACATTTGTTCAATTTTGCATGTTCATTTTTGCAAATTTCTTATCAAGTTTAAACTAAATAAGTGAAATTGCTCAACATTCATTTTCATGGTTGCACATACGAAAACAGTGATCTTTTGTGTGAAACCCTTTCAATGTCCAAACCTTTGAAATCAGTATTGTTCCCAGTGCCCACTTAAAAAAAAAAAAATCCTCTAACATGGTACAGAATATTTTTCTGAAGTTAATGACACCAAAGTATGAAGTTTTGATGTAGCTCTTATGGAATTACACAAGTGCAAAGTTAGCAATCTAAGTGCAATTTATGCATCATTTATGCATCAGCAATTTTGGTCACTTTTAATCTGATTTTAAGCTAATTCCTTTGCTCCGTTCAACCAAATTCTTAACTCTTTCACTAGTATGTCTTCCTTTCTATCAGTTGAGCTTGAGAAACTGCCCATTCAGCTATTACAACTATCCTTTAAAGTGCACAGAAGTCAATTATTTGGCCAATTTTACACAATAGTAAAAAAATACTACCAGTTTAAAAATAGAGTGCAAAATAAATAGTTTAGACATTTCTGGCACTAAAACATTTTCCTTTGTTCATTAATTACATCCCCAGTTCTTCCCTATATATTACACTTCCCTTCTATTTTGAATTCATAATCACATAAAAATAGAAGATTTACTCTATATCCCAGATGTCCAAGCTCCTCACACACTAAGCCTTACTTTTCGTAGGGCAACCTACCTCGCCTTCCCTCCACTTCAGATTTATACACCCTCCAACTCATCCTATTTTGCTCCATCCTCTCTAAATGTTCAAACCCCCTCAACATCCTCTCCCCAACCCTCTTCATACTTCTTTTAGTGATCAGGTGTCTCATTCTAATTTCTAATCTACGAATTCTCTGCATAATATTGACACCACACATTGCCTTCAGACACGACATCTCCACTGTCTCCAACCTCTTACTCGCAGCAACATTCACAAACCCCTTCTTCACACCCATAGAAGAGTGTTGGCACCACTATACTCTCATACATTACCCTTTCTGCCTCCATGGATAATGTCTTTGTCTTCCAGAAAAGGTGAACCTTGGTTATGTCAAATCTACCAAGCCTTCTGACGTGTACACATTTTTAGTTTTTAATGTGCAAATTAGGCAAAACTCATTCAACTTCCTTGTTATCAAAATGTTGTCGTGTATTAACTAGAGTTTCTATTTCCTAAGGGACACCCCAATACTGTGTGTTACCTCTGCACTCGCAGCTTCCACGAGAAGACCAACGCAGAGTGTTTGACCCTGTTCCAGATGGTGTTAGAAAGGTAGTACAGTTTCAATAATACATCACATGCAAAAACACTGTTTGTAATACAGGTATTTAAAAAATTGTATACTAATTTGCTTCTTAAATAACTACAGTAGATAATGTCTGATTATTATTATTCCTCAGATTATCCTGGCAACAAACATTGCTGAATCCTCAGTCTCCATCAGTGATGTTGCATTTGTGATTGACTCATGCAAATCAAAAGTGAAGCTCTTCACATCACACAACCATGTAACCAACTATGCAACACTGTGGGCCTCGCGTACAAATCTAGAACAGCGCAAATGTAGAGCTGGAACAGTCAGGGCTGGAATTTGTTTCCATTTGTGCACTAAGGTATTAACTACTGTAGTTTTTAATTCATTTGCTGGTCATAAAATGGAATTTCTTGCATATAAGTTTCTTTGAATAATTAACATACATTAGGTTTCATTATTTAGGATAAGTTTTGATTTGATAACTTTGATTCATGGTAGCTATTTCCAAAGCTTTAAATATGTGTAATAATGTTATTCATAAATATACAGTACATTTAGTAAAATTTTTGGTGGGAAAATGTTATTGAATAAGAATATTTCCTATGAAATTCATAGCATTATTTTAGAACTGAAACTAATCAATATAAAATTATAATACAGCCTCTCCTCACTGAGCGATGTACTCGTTTATCGACGCCTTGGACTTATGACGGGCTCTCTGACCAGTGTTCATACCTAAATAATGTATATTAGAGCTGATTTCCTCTACTCTCTTTATTTCAATATACAGTACACTATAAACATTTAAAAATATACCATAAATATTATAAATGGTGCAAAGGTGACATTAAAACAACATCAGAAATGGTTTCACAAACTCACTATCATTATAGTATGCTCCTCACTTAGCGACAAATTCGTTTAATGACGTAGTCTCAGGAATGGAACTCCGTTGTTAAATGGGGAGAGGCTGTATACTGTACCTGTAGTACTGTACCCTTCTGCAGCATTAAGATGATACATTAAAACATGCAAGACACCCATCCAAGCCTAGTAGTGTCTAGTAACAAAATTGTACATAATGCTAAACTGTTACACAAAGTGCAGGAGTAAGACAACTCTCAAAACTCATTTAAGGTACAGTATATCAAAGGTGTCCAGTCACCCATGTGGACATATATACGTATACATACTGTACATTGCACCCAGTTTAAGGGTTAAGAAATTCATTACTGTAATTTGATAGATAATAATATTTGTTACTGTAGCATATATGGGTGTGAAGCATGGGTGATGAATGTTGCAGCGAGGAGAAGGCTGGAGGCAGTGGAGATGTGATGTCTGAGGGCAATGTGTGGTGTGAATATAATGCAGAGAATTCGTAGTTTGGAAGTTAGGAGGAGGTGTGGGATTGCCAAAACTGTTGTCCAGAGGGCTGAGGAAGGGTTGTTGAAGTGTTTCAGATATGTAGAGAGAATGGAACGAAACAGAATGACTTCAAGAGTGTATAAATTTGTAGTGGAGGGAAGGCAGGGTAGGGGTCGGCCTAGGAAAGGTTGGAGGGAGAGGGTAAAGGAGGTTTTGTGTGCGAAGGGCTTGGACTTCTAACAAGCATGCGTGAGCGTATTTGATAGGAGTGAATGGAAACAAATGGTTCTTAATACTTGACATGCTGTTGGAGTGTGAGCAAAGTAACATTTATGAAGGGATTCAGGGAAACCAGCAGGCTGGACTTGAGTCCTGGAGATAGGAAGTACAGTGTCTGCACTCTGAAGGAGGGGTATTAATGTTGCAGTTTTATAAACTGTAGTGTAAAGCACTCCTCTGGCAAGGCAGTGATGGAGTGAATGATGATGATGAAAGTTTTTCTTTTTTGGGCCACTCTGCTTTGGTGGGAATCGACCGATGTGTTAATAAAAAAAAAAAAAATTTTGCCCATTTTGCCCATTCAGCATCAATATTCTAATTCTTTTGGGTTATATAATGTAATTTTTTCATAAAATATCTTTATATCAGGCTAGATATGAGAAACTAGATGAACACACAACACCAGAGATGGTCCGCACACCCTTGCATGAAATAAGCCTCTTAATTAAACTTCTGCGTCTGGGATCTATTGGAGAATTTCTGTCCAGAGCAATTCATGCACCACCCACTGATGCTATTACTGAAGCAAGGGCTACATTAAGAGGTGAGGTTGAACTTTTTTTTTTTTTTTTTTTTGCACTGTATTTGTTGAAGGAAGTTAATAACTTTCGGCTAAAAGTAAAAGGAACGCAGTAGTAGTTATCCATTACCATTGACTATACTCAGTCATCTACTTCAGCAATTAATCACCAGCTTAACCTGAGGAAAATGATGGCAGGTTACATTTGCTTCTGAGAAAGCAAAAATCATTGAAGCAATTAAGAAGGGTATTATCTTAATATGTATTACACCATTTTGAAGTATGAGAAGCTTCTTTGAGGACTGTTGTAAGACCTACTTAGGAATACTACTCTTCTATGATTACCTCCCATTGTGCCAGTATTGTACTTTTCCACTATCTTAAGTTTAAAAGTACAGTGGAAGAAAGCTTGTAAAGCCTGAGCTTATCCACCTTCTGATAAATAATACTGTTTAATAAAAAAAATTGTGCATTAATTGTCTAAAGGTATATGGGCAAGATCTGTTAACTTCACTGTGCTCGAGTGAGGTTAACCTGTTTGATCCAGAAAATCTTTAATCTAAACTGTATTTAACTCAAATTTTATGAAGCCTTGATCACAGACAAACTAATTATTGTATTAAACTATTTTCAGAGATGAAATGTTTGGGCAGTAATGAGGAACTAACTCCTCTTGGACGTATCTTGGCAAGATTACCAATAGATCCCCATTTGGCGAAGATGGTGATCCTGGGTTGTATCTTCTTTTGTGGTGATGCCATGTGTACTCTTGCTGCACTCAACACTACTACTGAAATTTTCATAATGTGTAAGTTAATTATGTATCCCCCAAAAAGGAATAAAATACCTACCTATTTTGTTCCTCAAAGATTTTTTAAGATTTAAAATTCTACAATCTTACAATAAAAGAAATATTACAAAAAGTGCAATTTGTAGTAAATCCTTGATTAACAGAACCCCCAAAAACACAAACTATAATTTGATTCGCACTGAAAACTTCCCTGACACATACGCCATAATTTGCAAAATGCTCAAGACTTGAAACTCTGGGTAGCTGTGCAGTAGTTTGTGAGACCATTGTTTCTTAGGAGAGGTGCAGCATCACACTTTGTTGTCATCATACCTACACTGTCTACAGTGACTTTCTGGAAGCGTGGCATGACTGTCCCATTGTGTTTATTGAGTGATTTTAGATCTTATCAGTACCCTATTTCATCTCTGGATATTAGCTAAGGTACCCAAAAGGAATATTAGTGATGCTGAAAGAAGAAAATGAAGCATGAAATTCCGACAGTTTCTAAGAAAATTGAGGTACTGTTAGATATGCTTCGAAGTATGTAGGAAGGTGGAAGGGAGTGCATGAAGACAGGTAACTCATTACACTAATTGCACATTTCCATCCCTTTAATTTACAGTTATTTACCTACCCTAGCTCTCTTATTGAATTTGTTGGTGATTGATGATAGTGTGAAAAATTTATTAAATGAGATAGATTTGTAAGAAGCAGTATGCATCTATATTGACTAAACTTATTGGGTACTGTTTTATATGTATGATAGATCAGCCATTAAAGATAAAAGCAGTTCCAAATATGTATACTCTAGTATAATTAACTTAAGAGTTGATGGAAAAAATCCCTTTTTGTTTCACACATAAAAGTGCACCTACACTACATTAACACACTCAGCCTTCTTTGAAGTAGAATACAAGAGAGTTCAAGGTTTGAAACCAAGCAGACAAGGCTTTTAACAGTCAGTGAACCCATTCCAATGGGATATATAACATTGATCATAGGGCACTTGCACATGACAATAGCTACACAAGTCTTGGTTTGCTTATAGTACACCAGCATGGAAAATTTAAAGTCAGTCAGATGAGGCCTTATCAAGTTACTACATATTTATTTACTACTATGCAGTATAGGGAATTAAAGGTTATTTGATGTTAGTGTTTCAGCAAAATGTAACCTTAATTACCCTCAGGGATCAAAAGCCTAACAAACCTCTGTCATCCATCATCCTCTAAACATGCCCATACGATTTGAGAGTGCTTCTTTCCAGTGCACTTTATTAATGTTGTATTACTGTCAGGTGAATAATGAATGGTAGAATATACTAAAATCTTTGCTTCATTGCAGCTCCAGAATCACGTCGGCTTAGCCAATTTCAGCGTGATTTTGCTGGCAATCGATACAGTGATCACATAGCCACTTTAAGTGTCTTTAATTCATGGTTGGAAGCCAAGGCTGAAGGAGAAGAAGCTGAGATAAGGTTTTGTGAGGACAATAGAATTTCTCTACCAGCACTGCGGGTTACATGGGAAGCAAAGGTAAGATATAAGGAATATTTGACTATCCATCGTGAATGGTAAAGGGTGGATGCTCAGATATTGGAACCATCAGTTAAGAACATCAGTATGAGTATTTTCATACTATATTTCAGTAAATTTTATTAAAAATATTGAGAAATCACAAAATATACATTCATTAAATCTTAATAAAAGTAAGAATAATCACATTTCCCTATTCAAATGTGCCAAACAAAGAGAAACCAACACACACCAAGCAGCTAAATACCAAATATTGGTGCATTGATACAATAATAAGTGAGAAAAAAAGTACATCATGTTCCTAAATTGTAGAAATTTTTTGCTTTGAAGATAAATAATTTTGTCTACAGAATCAACTGAAGGAGTTACTTGTAAATGCAACTGGATTCCCAGAAGAGTGTCTTTTGCCTCAAACATTCAACTTTTATGGATCAGCAGACCCCAAGTTAGACATTATAGTGGGTCTTGTAGCGCTGGGACACTATCCAAATGTCTGCGCTCACAAATTTAAGTTTAAGGTATGCAGCATTCTTATAGTTCACAGTTTGATATGTAACTTTTTTGTACTGTGGTGAAATTTTGTTAACAGTCTGTTCCTTCCAATGTTTCTTTGGAATATTAGAAAGCACTATAACTTTTCTTGTGCTAAATGATACAAGATATGATGTAATCATTTGCTAACCAACTTAATATGTGGATATGTTACATGACTTAACCCATTCAGTAGCCATCATGTAGAACCACACCATTGAGGCCAGGGTCCCTCAAGTAGTTCTATATCGTGAGCTCAGGTCACTCGTATAACCTGTGAGTTGTAAATTTTGGCCTGTATGTGAGAGAATGGGTCTGTGCAGTGAGTGTGCACAGTATAAAAAAATCCTGCCCCATGGGGTGTATCTTGGAAAAAGCAAAACTCTGACTTTGTGTTTAGTTTAAAATAGTGTCTTCTAAGGTAGTTTTTATTGTTTTATTAGTTTTTTGGTATCATTTGCTGGAACAGAAGACTGCTGAAATAAGAGACATGTTTGGTTAATTTCAGGACTAGAAGTAGCTTGAAATTCAGTTCAAAATTGTGGAAATATTAAATTTTGCCAATTTTCCTAAGAATATGTAAGACCCCTCCCCTACACCCTGCAGTCTGTTTTAGGCTTTTTTAATAGATCTGATTCAGTTATCGGGATGCATTAAACCATGACCAATCATTCCTGGTTATATTTTATTATCTATGGAATAGAATAAAACTTCTATTTTTGTGTGATTATGAATTCAAAATGGAAGGCAAGTATAATATAGGAGAGGTCTGGGGATGTGATTGATTAACAGAGGAAATGTTTTAGTGCCAGGAATGTCTACATTGTTACATTGTTTATTTTGCACTCTGTTTAAATTGGTATTTTTTTTAGTTTTGTGTAAAATTGGCCACATTACCAACTTCTGTGCAGTTTATAGGGTAGTTGTAATAGGTGAATTGGGCAGTTTCTTGTGTTCAGTTGATAGAATGGAATGCAAACTAGTGATATAGCTAAGAATTTAGTTGAATGGAGTTATTTTATACTATATTGTACATAACACAAAATACATGCCTTAAATTTGTAATTTTTTCAATATGGTGTGTTAATAAAACATTTCACTTTCCATGGCAGGTATTAACCCAAGATTCAAAGGTTGCTCTCATCCATAAATCATCTGTCAACAATAGTAAACAGATACTGAAGTTCCCTTCACCTTACTTCATATTTGAAGAAAAGGTTAGTAAGGTGTAAACACTGTAAGGGTTCATAAAACTTAGAAATAACCTTGACTCATTTGACTTTTAGTCTATTATTATTATTATTACAATCAAAACTGAGTACTAAACCTACAAGGGTCATACAGCTTTTAATCTGTTGGTGACTGACTTTTGACCCTGTGAATTCCAAAATGTATACATGTTATGCTTAGAGTATTTTGTAATTGATCCAGATGCAAAGTTTGCAATTTTTTATAAATGTTGATTCCATAAAAGATTATCGAGCAAGTATGGCAGCTAGATCTCATTAGTCGATCCAGAATTAAGAGGTGTGACTTGGAGTTGTAACTCAACCACTACAAATTCCTTGAGAGTGGATTTCATTATATGGTTAAAGAATTACGTACATTCTTTATAAATATGTACACTGGACCACTCTGGCTGGGGCTGTCCACACCTGGACAATGCCTGAAGACCCAGGTACTCTAAATTTTGTTCTCCAACTACTGCTGCAAACACTCAATGTTGGTGACTGAATGGAGGTAAATTTGGATGTTTCATCCTGGGCTTGTTAAATCAGTCTGCATGTATTTGGTTCCTAGTACAGTAGGGCTTTGTGGAGGATTACCACTATGAAATGTGAGTTTTGGTATTGTCAGGTAAGTGGAATGATACTTGGTGTACTGGTGATTTGTGGCGAGATACTGTATTTGGTTAGGACTTAGACACAGAAGTCAGTTATGCCCTTTTAGTTCTAAGGTCTTAATCTCCTGTCATCAGTAGGTCATGGGATCTTTTAACACACAGAACATGATTAAGTTTGTTGTTTGTGTGTTAAATGCTGTACAAGCAGGTATTATCTCCAAATTCCAGACAGTGGCTAGCACATCTGTCATTCATTCCCCAGTTAAATTCCTGCAGCAAGATGGGCAGCACTCTTCATCTAGTCTTGCTCTCAGTCTTTTTGAGAAGTTTGCAGAAGATACATGTGATTAACTTGAGCTGTCAGATCCAATTGTGGTTAGTGCCATCAATGTGGCCAAAATCACATTACAATGACTCCCTCCTATCACTGCTCTAACAAATAGTTTGACAGTTGGTGGGTAATGAGGTTTTGCCCCTGTGCAATGTTGGCAGTTTGCTCATTGAGCAAAATACTGCTCTTCAACCACCACATGACCTAACTGTAGCTTTGTGAGCCATAATGACCCCCTCCTCTTGATCTTCTATAACTCACTGCCTCTGTTTTGCAAATCACTCTTTGTATTCCTGTGTGTATAATCTTGAAGTGGGAATGTGAGGTTTACTATCTGCCCTGCTCTGTGGATTCTCTTTATGATCTCTTACTGACATTTGAATTATTAATTTGAATTTTGCTATCTTTTTGCTGTTGTCCTTTCCCTAACACCTCTGCCTATTTTTCTCTACCATTTGCTGCACTATTGTTATGTGGGGTTAAATGATACTGTATGAATTTAGGACTTTACAGGAATGTAAGAATAGTGATATACTAGTAGTTAAAAATTTTTGTTCAACTCTGTCTAAACTCCATAAATATATATAACTAATGTATTAATAACTTCTAATTACACTTAGGTCACACTACACATACATGTACACGTTTATTTATACACACTCATCTGAGTTTTCTTTGATTTTATCTTAATAGTTCTTGGTCTTATTACTTTTTCTTTTATATCCATGGGGAAGTGGAATAAGAATCTTTCCTCCGTAAGCCATGCGTGTTGTAAAAGTCAACTAAAATGCCGGGAGCAATGGGCTAGTAACCCCTTTTCCTGTAAAGATTACTAAAAAGAATAAGAAGAAGAAAATTGTCAAAGTGGGAAGTCTGAATGTGCGTGGATGTTGTGCAAATGATAAGAAAGAGATGATTGTGGATGTTATGAATGAGAAGAAACTGGATGTCCTGGCTTTAAGTGAAACAAAGATGAAGGGGGTGGGAGAGTTTCATTGGAGAGGAATAAATGGGATTAGGTCAGGGGTTTCAAATAGAGTTAGAGCTAAAGAAGGAGTAGCAATAATGTTGAAGGATAAGCTATGGTAGGAAAAGAGGGACTACAAATGTATAAATTCAAGGATTATGTGGAGTAAAATAAAGATTGGATGTGAAAAGTGGGTTATAGTAAGCATGTATGCACCTGGAGAAGAGAGAAGTGTAGAGGAGAGAGAGAGATTCTGGGAACTGTTGAGTGAATGCGTGGGGAGTTTTGAATCAAGTGTGAGAGTAATGGTGGTTGGGGATTTCAATGCTAAAGTAGGTAAAAATGTTATAGATGGAGTAGTAGGTAAATTTGGGATGCCAGGGGTAAATGTAAATGGGGAGCCTTTAATTGAGCTATGTGTAGAAAGAAATTTGGTAATAAGTAATACATATTTTATGAAAAAGAGGATAAATAAATATACAAGGTATGATGTAGCACGTAATGAAAGTAGTTTGTTAGATTATGTATTGGTGGATAAAAGGTTGATGGGTAGGCTCCAGGATGTACATGTTTATAGAGGGGCAACTGATATATCGAATCATTATTTAGTTGTAGCTACAGTTAGAGTAAGAGGTAGATGGGAAAAGAGGAAGGTGGCAACAACAAGTAAGAGGGAGGTGAAAGTGTATAAACTAAGGGAGGAGGAAGTTCGGGTGAGATATAAGCGACTATTGGCAGAAAGGTGGGCTAGTGCAAAGATGAGTAGTGGGGGGGTTGAAGAGGGTTGGAATAGTTTTAAAAATGCAGTATTAGAATGTGGGGCAGAAGTTTGTGGTTATAGGAGGGTGGGGGCAGGAGGAAAGAGGAGTGCTTGGTGGAATGATGAAGTAAAGGGTGTGATAAAAGAGAAAAGGGTAGCTTACGAGAGGTTTTTACAAAGCAGAAGTGTTATAAGAAGAGCAGAGTATATGGAGAGTAAAAGAAAGGTGAAGAGAGTGGTGAGAGAGTGCAAAAGGAGAGCAGATGAAAGAGTGGGAGAGGCACTGTTAAGAAATTTTAATGAAAATAAGAAAAAATTTTGGAGTGAGTTAAACAAGTTAAGAAAGCCTAGGGAAAGTATGGATTTGTCAGTTAAAAACAGAGAAGGGGAGTTAGTAGATGGGGACAGGGAGGTATTAGGTAGATGGCGAGAATATTTTGAGGAACTTTTAAATGTTGAGGAAGAAAGGGAGGCGGTAATTTCATGCACTGGCCAGGGAGGTATACCATCTTTTAGGAGTGAAGAAGAGCAGAATGTAAGTGTGGTGGAGGTACGTGAGGCATTACGTAGAATGAAAGGGGGTAAAGCAGCTGGAACTGATGGGATCATGACAGAAATGTTAAAAGCAGGGGGGGATATAGTGTTGGAGTGGTTGGTACTTTTGTTTAATAAATGTATGAAAGAGGGGAAGGTACCTAGGGATTGGCGGAGAGCATGTATAGTTCCTTTATATAAAGGGAAAGGGGACAAAAGAGATTGTAAAAATTATAGAGGAATAAGTTTACTGAGTATACCAGGAAAAGTATACGGAAGGGTTATAATTGAAAGAATTAGAGGTAAGACAGAATGTAGGATTGCGGATGAGCAGGGAGGCTTCAGAGTGGGTAGGGGATGTGTAGATCAAGTGTTTACATTGAAACATATATGTGAACAGTATTTAGATAAAGGTAGGGAAGTTTTTATTGCATTTATGGATTTAGAAAAGGCATATGATAGAGTGGATAGAGGAGCAATGTGGCAGATGTTGCAAGTATATGGAATAGGTGGTAAGTTACTAAATGCTGTAAAGAGCTTTTATGAGGATAGTGAGGCTCAGGTTAGGGTGTGTAGAAGAGAGGGAGAATACTTCCCGGTAAAAGTAGGTCTTAGACAGGGATGTGTAATGTCACCATGGTTGTTTAATATATTTATAGATGGGGTTGTAAAAGAAGTAAATGCTAGGGTGTTTGGGAGAGGGGTGGGATTAAATTATGGGGAATCAAATTCAAAATGGGAATTGACACAGTTACTTTTTGCTGATGATACTGTGCTTATGGGAGATTCTAAAGATAAATTGCAAAGGTTAGTGGATGAGTTTGAGAATGTGTGTAAAGGTAGAAAGTTGAAAGTGAACATAGAAAAGAGTAAGGTGATGAGGGTATCAAATGATTTAGGTAAAGAAAAATTGGATATCAAATTGGGAAGGAGGAGTATGGAAGAAGTGAATGTTTTCAGATACTTGGGAGTTGACTTGTCGGCGGATGGATTTATGAAGGATGAGGTTAATTATAGAATTGATGAGGGAAAAAAGGTGAGTGGTGCGTTGAGGTATATGTGGAGTCAAAAAACGTTATCTATGGAGGCAAAGAAGGGAATGTATGAAAGTATAGTAGTACCAACACTCTTATATGGATGTGAAGCTTGGGTGGTAAATGCAGCAGCGAGGAGATGGTTGAAGACAGTGGAGATGTCCTGTCTAAGGGCAATGTGTGGTGTAAATATTATGCAGAAAATTCAGAGTGTGGAAATTAGGAGAAGGTGTGGAGTTAATAAAAGCATTAGTCAGGGGGCAGAAGAGGGGTTGTTGAGGTGGTTTGGTCATTTAGAGAGAATGGATCAAAGTAGAATGACATGGAAAGCATATAAATCTATAGGGGAAGGAAGGAGGGGTAGGGGTCGTCCTCGAAAGGGTTGGAAAGAGGGGGTAAAGGAGGTTTTGTGGGCTAGGGGCTTGGACTTCCAGGAAGTGTGCATGAGCGTGTTAGATAGGAGTGAATGGAGACGAATGATACTTGGGACCTGACGATCTGTTGGAGTGTGAGCAGGGTAATATTTAGTGAAGGGATTCAGGGAAACCGGTTATGTTCATATAGTCGGACTTGAGTCCTGGAAATGGGAAGTACAATGCCTGCACTTTAAAGGAGGGGTTTGGGATATTGGCAGTTTGGAGGGATATGTTGTGTATCTTTATACGTATATGCTTCTAAGCTTTTGTATTCTGAGCACCTCTGCTAAAGCAGCGATAATGTGTGAGTGTGGTGAAAGTGTTGAATGATGATGAAAGTATTTTCTTTTTGGGGATTTTCTTTCTTTTTTGGGTCACCCTGCCTCGGTGGGAGACTGCCGACTTGTTGAAAAAAAAAAAAATTAATAACTGATATTTTTTCTAGATTTGTTCTCAAACTGTGTCCTGTAAGCGAATGACAATGGTGACTCCAATTCACCTGATACTGTTTGGATGCAGACGTGTAGAAGCTAAGGAGGGTCTTGTAAGTATGCTCATCGTAATGTACTGTACTTAATATGTCTCACTTCTTTTTTGCTTGGGTAGAATATTATAGAACACTCATCCACCTTTCTAATTTTAGGGGCATACTATAACTTTTGTTGAGTTGGTATTACTACATTGTTTAGAGTGGTTTTTCTGTCCTGTCAGTTTTATTAACTGTTTATTGTTAGCAAAGTAGCACCTATGTTTTTAACAGTGGAATTTGCTTTTGTAAGAAAGTAGCACTGTAGTTCAATAGAGAGGCTGCAACTTAATTTTTTTTTTATTAACACATTGGCCATTTCCCACCAAGGCAGGGTGACCCAAAAAAGAAGAAAGACTTTCATCATCATCATTCACTCAATCACTGTTTTGCCAGAGGTGTGCCTACACAAACGTCAAAAAACTGCAACATCAACATCCCTCCTTCAGAGTGCAGACACTGTACTTCCTACCTCCAGGACTCAAGTCTGGCTTGCCAGTTTCCCTGAATCCCTTCATAAATGTTACTTTGCTCACACTCCAACGGCACGTCAAGTCATAAAAATCACTTGTCTCCACTCGCTCCTATCTAACATGCTCACACACACCAAGCCCTTTGCACACAAAACCTCCTCTACCCCCTCCCTCCAACCTTTCCTAGGCTGACTCCTGCCCTGCCTTCCTTCCACTATAGATTTATGCACTCTCCAAGTCATTCTGTTTCATTCCATCCTCTCTAAATGTTCAAACCACTTCAAGAGTGATGCGTGCTTATTAGTGTTGACTCTCTTGTTTTATCTTTTAAACAGGTTCGTTTGGATGGATGGCTTGAAATAGATTTCCAAGCTGAGCATGCAGCCAAGATCTTAACACTGAGACCATCGTTGGAGAGCCTTGTTGCAAGATCAGTAGTTAACCCTGAGAGTATAACTAAACCCACATATAAAGATGAACAAGTTAGTTGCATTTAAAAATTCAGTACATTTATACTATTTTTTTTCTCAGTGCACCAGCTATATCCCACCAAGGCAGGGTGACCTAAAAAGAAAAATGAAAGGGTTCCTTTTTAAAAACAGTAATTTATTCCAGGCAGGTTATCAGAGCCCGTACACACAATAATCCATTTGAGGCTCTAATATATTTTATTAATATTAAAAAGTGGTAAGAAGCAATAATTTTATTGTACTTGAAATACTATTTCTAAGTGGGTGGAAATTGAAAAATTATTTTTAAATGGCTATACATTTTGTCATTACTTACATTATGAATATTTTTAGGTCATGAACTGCATTCTCCAGTTGTGCTGCATGAATGCAGGCCGCTACAAATTAGAAAAAATTGTTATAGGAGATGTAAGCACACCTTCACCACCAATGAAGAGAATGAGAACAGATGATGGACCAGGTAATAAAATTGTAAATAAGAACTATGGCCCAGCACATTATCTCTTAGCTTCAGTAAAATTTAACTTGAGCAGTGAGCTAGGAAGTATTAAGGGACCCTATCAAATGACAGTTTTTTTTTTTCTCTCTCTCTCAACAAGTCGGCCGTCTCCCACCAAGGCAGGGTGACCCAAAAAGAAAGAAAATCCCTAAAAAGAAAATACTTTCAAATACAGTCTTATAAAATAATAATTTGTATGAATCCTGAAGACTTCTAAAAACTTCAAACATTATTACCAGGAAGTTATTTGTTAAAAAAAAAAAATCATCACTGAACAGTTAAATGTCAAGAGAGTCTTTTAGATGGAGTGAGTGATGGTGAAAGTGTTTTCTTCTTTTTTTGTCACCCTATCTCAGTGTGTTTAAAATATAAAAAAAAATAGTAATAATATACCACATACCTTATAACTCTGTCTTAATTTATTCACTTTACCTTTGATGAATGCTGTGTTATGTCTGTTTTTTGTATAACTAGAGAGACAATAGAAAGGCATGACACCACTGGACAGTATCATATCATGTATCCCAAATTCATTTTTTAGGTTGGGAGGCATCATGCTACTTTTTCTAAGGGCAAACCACCACATGGGTGGGTATAGATAGGAAGGGTGCCTGTCTTGCACTCAGCAGACTCAGGACCAAGCTTCCACCACATCTTGTGCTGAATGACCCAGATGGGTTTAGCATTTAACAGGTATTATTTATCTAAAGGCAAACACACTTTTTTTATTTGGGTTAATAAAAGCTTTCCTCCAGTTTTGCCATTGCTTTTGTAAGCACAGTCAAGCTGTAGCCATTTCATTAACATGCATTATTGTATGGCAGTAGTAAAGGTGTACAATACTTACACAATGAATAAGACACAAGCAACACCTGGGTATTTTTATTCTGAAGATGTTTCACCAAACAGTGGTTTTATCAATAAACACAGAGTTTTATGGAGGCATAGACACTGGAGACAGTAGTAGATGAGGTAATCAGTCCCTTAGCCTAGAAGATTCATCAAGACTATGGTGGGGAGCATCATTATCTAGGCTGATGCACTGATTACCTTGTCTTCTACTCTTTCCAGTTTCTACACCTCTGTATTGAATTGATAAAGCCATTGTTTGTTTAAAACGTCTTAAGACTAAAGATATCCAGGTGTTGCACGTGTCATTATTATTTTTTTTTTTTTCAACAAGTCGGCCGTCTCCCACCGAGGCAGGGTGACCCAAAAAAGAAAGAAAATCCCCAAAAAGAAAATACTTTCATCATCATTCAACACTTTCACCACACTCACACACTATCACTGTTTTTGCAGAGGTGCTCAGAATACAACAGTCTAGAAGCATATACGTATAAAGATACACAACATATCCCTCCAAACTGCCAATATCCCAAACCCCTCCTTTAAAGTGCAGGCATTGTACTTCCCATTTCCAGGACTCAAGTCCGACTATATGAAAATAACTGGTTTCCCTGAATCCCTTCACTAAATATTACCCTGCTCACACTCCAACAGATCGTCAGGTCCCAAGTATCATTCGTCTCCATTCACTCCTATCTAACACACTCACGCACACATTGCCCTTAGACAGGACATCTCCACTGCCTCCAACCGTCTCCTCGTTGCTGCATTTACCACCCAAGCTTCACATCCATATAAGAGTGTTGGTACTACTATACTTTCATACATTCCCTTCTTTGCCTCCATAGATAACGTTTTTTGACTCCACATATACCTCAACACACCACTCACCTTTTTTCCCTCATCAATTCTATGATTAACCTCATCCTTCATAAATCCATCCGCCGACACGTCAACTCCCAAGTATCTGAAAACATTCACTTCTTCCATACTCCTCCTCCCCAATTTGATATCCAATTTTTCTTTATCTAAATCATTTGATACCCTCATCACCTTACTCTTTTCTATGTTCACTTTTCAACTTTCTACCTTTACACACATTCCCAAACTCATCCACTAACCTTTCCAATTTTTCTTGAGAATCTCCAATAAGCACAGTATCATCAGCAAAAAGTAATTGTGTCAATTACCATTTTGAATTTGATTCCCCATAATTTAATCCCACCCCTCTCCTGAACTCCCTAGCATTTACTTCTTTTACAACCACATCTATAAATATATTAAACAACCATGGTGACATTACACATCCCTGTCTAAGACCTACTTTTACCGGGAAGTATTCTCCCTCTCTTCTACACACCCTAACCTGAGCCTCACTATCCTCATAAAAACTCTTAACAGCATTTAGTAACTTACCACCTATTCCATATACTTGCAACATCTGCCACATTGCTCCTCTATCCACTCTATCATATGCCTTTTCTAAATCCATAAATGCAATAAAAACTTCCCTATCTTTATCTAAATACTGTTCACATATATGCTTCAATGTAAACACTTGATCTACACATCCCCTACCCACTCTGAAGCCTCCCTGCTCCCGCAATCCTACATTCTGTCTTACCTCTAATTCTTTCAGTTATAACCCTACCGTATACTTTTCCTGCTTGCAGAGGCAAAGGCAATGTTCGCGGCTTTCACTGAGACCCACATAAAGGATCACTTGGACAACGAAATATGGATCCCAGGTTTCAACCTATACACATGTGACAGAGTGAACAGGCAAAAGGGGGGGGGGGGAGGGTTGGCCTGTACATTGCAGAGTCACTTGTTTGCACAGAACTGCTAAATGCCTCAAATGATGTAGTGGAAGTTTTAGCAGTAAAGGTCGAGAACCAAAACCTAGTCATTGTGGTAGTCTACAAGCCTCCGGATGCAACATCCCAGCAATTCCAGGAACAGCTGTTAAAAATTGACCACTGTCTGGAAAATCTTCCAGCTCCTGCACCCAACGTCTTCCTCCTGGGGGATTTCAACTTAAGGCACCTAAAATGGAGGAATATAGCAAATAATATTGTTGCAGTAATAACACCAGGAGGCAGCTCTGATGAAAACTCACACTCACACGAGCTTTTAAATCTCTGCACAAAATTCAATTTAAACCAGCAAATAATAGAGCCTACTAGACTGGAGAATACACTAGACCTCATCTTCACTAACAATGATGATCTGATACGAAATGTCACCATATCAAAAACAATATACTCAGATCACAACATAATTGAGGTTCAGACATGTATGCATGGAGCCCCAGACCGACATAATGAGACTAGTCACGAGGGAGCATTCACCAAATTCAACTTCAATAACAAAAACAAAGTGGGACCAAGTAAACCAAGTCCTAACCGATATAAGCTGGGAAGATATACTAAGCAACACAGACCCCAACGTATGCTTAGAACAGATTAACTTGGTGGCACTCGATGTATGCACAAGGCTTATTCCTCTAAGAAAAAGAAGGAGTAGATGTAAAATAGAAGAGACAGGCGCTCCCTTTACAGGCAACGGAAAAGAATAACAGAGCGGCTAAAAGAGGTCAATATATCTGAAATGTGTAGGGAGACACTGGTCAGAGAAATAGCAAGCATCGAACTCAAGCTAAAGGAATCTTATAGGAGTCAGGAATCGCGGGAAGAACTAAAAGCCATAAATGAAATCGAAAGAAACCCAAAGTATTTCTTCTCCTATGCCAAATGAAAGTCGAGAACAACATCCAGTATTGGGCCCCTACTTAAACAAGATGGGTCCTACACAGATGACAGCAAGGAAATGAGTGAGCTACTCAAGTCCCAATATGACTCAGTTTTTAGCAAGCTGCTAACTAGACTGAGAGTCGAAGATCAAAATTAATTTTTTATGAGAGAGCCACAAAATTTGGTTAACAAGCCTATCCGATGTTATCCTGACGCCAAATGACTTCGAACAGGCGATAAATGACATGCCCATGCACTCTGCCCCAGGGCCAGACTCATGGAACTCCGTGTTCATCAAGAACTGCAAGAAGCCCCTATCACGAGCCTTTTCCATCCTATGGAGAGGGAGCATGGACACGGGGGTCATCCCACAGTTACTAAAAACAACAGACATAGCCCCACTCCACAAAGGGGGCAGTAAAGCAACAGCAAAGAACTACAGACCGATAGCACAACATCCCATATCATAAAAATCTTTGAAAGGGTCCTAAGAAGCAAGATCACCACCCATCTAGAAATCCATCAGTTACACAACCCAGGGCAACATGGGTTTAGAACAGGTCGCTCCTGTCTGTCTCAACTATTGGATCACTACGACAAGGTCCTAAATGCACTAGAAGATAAAAAGAATGCAGATGTAATATATACAGACTTTGCAAAAGCCTTCGACAAGTGTGACCATGGCGTAATAGCGCACAAAATGCGTGCTAAAGGAATAACAGGAAAAGTCGGTCGATGGATCTATAATTTCCTCACTAACAGAACACAGAGAGTAGTCGTCAACAGAGTAAAGTCCGAGGCAGCTACGGTGAAAAGCTCTGTTCCACAAGGCACAGTACTCGCTCCCATCTTGTTCCTCATCCTCATATTCGACATAGACAAGGATGTCAGCCACAGCACCGTGTCTTCCTTTGCAGATGACACCCGAATCTGCAGGACAGTGTCTTCCATTGCAGACACTGCAAGGCTCCAGGCGGACATCAACCGAATCTTTCAGTGGGCTGCAGAAAACAATATGAAGTTCAACGATGAGAAATTTCAATTACTCAGATATGGTAAACACGAGGAAATTAAATCTTCATCAGAGTACAAAACAAATTCTGGCCACAAAATAGAGCGAAACACCAACGTCAAAGACCTGGGAGTGATCATGTTGGAGGATCTCACCTTCAAGGACCATAACATTGTATCAATCACTTCTGCTAGAAAAATGACAGGATGGATAATGAGAACCTTCAAAACTAGGGAGGCCAAGCCCATGATGACACTCTTCAGGTCACTTGTTCTATCTAGGCTGGAATATTGCTGCACACTAACAGCACCTTTCAAGGCAGGTGAAATTGCTGACCTAGAAAATGTACAGAGAACCTTCAGGGCGCGCATAACAGAGATAAAACACCTCAGGTACTGGGAGGGCTTGAGGTTCCTGAACCTGTATTCCCTGGAACGCAGGCGGGAGAGATACATGATTATATACACCTGGAAAATCCTAGAGGGACTAGTACCGAACATGCACACGAAAATCACTCACTACGAAAGCAAAAGACTTGGCAGACGATGCAACATCCCCCCAATGAAAAGCAGGGGTGTCACTAGCACGTTAAGAGACCATACAATAAGTGTCAGGGGCCCGAGACTGTTCAACTGCCTCCCAGCATACATAAGGGGGATTACCAACAGACCCCTGGCAGTCTTCAAGCTGGCACTGGACAAGCACCTAAAGTCGGTTCGTGACCAGCCGGGCTGTGGCTCGTACGTTGGTTTGCGTGCAGCCAGCAGCAACAGCCTGGTTGATCAGGCTCTGATCCACCAGGAGGCCTGGTCACAGACCGGGCCACGGGGGCGTTGACCCCCCGGAACTCTCTCCAGGTAAACTCCAGGTACTCAGTAAACTTATTCCTCTATAATTTTTACAATCTCTTTTGTCCCCTTTCCCTTTATATAAAGGGACTATACATGGTCTCCGCCAATCCCTAGGTACCTTCCCCTCTTTCATACATTTATTAAACAAAAGTACCAACCACTCCAACACTATATCCCCCCCTGCTTTTAACATTTCTGTCATGATCCCATCAGTTCCAGCTGCTTTACCCCCTTTCATTCTACGTAATGCCTCACGTACCTCCACCACACTTACATTCTGCTCTTCTTCACTCCTAAAAGATGGTATACCTCCCTGGCCAGTGCATGAAATTACTGCCTCCCTTTCTTCCTCAAGATTTAAAAGTTCCTCAAAATATTCTCGCCATCTACCTAATACCTCCCTCTCCCCATCTACTAACTCCCCTACTCTGTTTTTAACTGACAAATCCATACTTTCCCTAGGCTTTCTTAACTTGTTTAACTCCAAAAATTTTTCTTATTTTCATTAAAATTTCTTGACAGTGCCTCTCCCACTCTATCATCTGCTCTCCTTATTGACTGTATTTCACTGGGTCATGTCACACAACTTCAGGTACTCAGTATCCCCATTCCCTGCTGTCCCTGTATAATTCTCATTGCATATTGACAAATAAAACTTGCATTAATTTTTCTCCACAGATGATTCTGGAGATGAGACTGGAGTGTTGAGCGAAGGTCACAGCAACAACAGTGGGTTGGCAAGTGGTGATGTTGAGATGGTAAAAGAAGAAAACCTGGCTCAGACTAACTAAATATTGTTAGGAATAACTAAGACTTCATTAGCACCCAGAAATAAATTCTGGAAACTATCAGTCAGATTTTCCTCAAAATTTAATGAATTTTAAAGTGTTGATAAATACTCCTATCACAGGAGATATGTTTTATACTGGTTCACATCTTGTATAGGTCAAGAACTAAATCTTATTTTTTGTGTGTAAAATTTCATAACATCTAAAAATTATATACTATACTAATATCTCACAATAAATTGCTGAAAATTTGTGTTAAATTTGTTTGTACTTAGAAATTATCATAATTTTATTTGAAAGTGTTGACTATCTCAATTGGCCAAGCATATATACAGACGCCCCCAACTTACGAACATGGTATGTTCCAGAAGGCTGTTTGTATCTTGAATTGTTTGTAAGTTGTTATTTTCCATTTTCCTATTGTTATGATTATTATTGTTATTTTTAATATTATCATTATTATTATTGTTCTCTCTCTCTGTGCCATTGTTCATTGAAAACTTAAAGACAGTACTGTACAGTATCAATAATGTATGGTTCTTAATATGTACTAAAGCATATTTTAATAATAAATACTGTAATAAAAAACTTCTTTAACTAACTTTAACAACACGGCAGTCTGTTCGTATGTCCGAATGTTTGTAACTCAAATGTTCGTAAGTAGGGTAGCATCTGTATAATGTATTGAGTGTTTACTGTATTTTCTAGCAAAACATTTGTTTTATGATGATTTAGTTTACAAATCATTGAAACAAATATTTTTGTTTATAATCTTAGTGGTGTGCAAGCTGTGTAATAAGTGGATAATATTAATGCAGATTTAGTTTAGAAATGGAGCAAGGAGGAGGCTGGAGGCAGTGGAGATGTTGTATTTGAGATCAGTGTCTGGTATGAGTATTAAACAAAGAATAAAGAGTGAAAAAGTTAGAGGACAATGTAATAGTATGAAAGATATAATCCAGATAGTGGAGGAGAGTTTGTCAAGAGGATTTTGGTAATTTGGAAAGAATGGAGCAAATTGGGTTGATGAAGAGAGTATGTAAATCTGGGGTAGATGGAAGGTTTAGCAAACATTCCAGGAATGGTTGGAAGGAGGGTGTCAAGGTCATTAGTGTTAGGGGAGTGGGGACATAAACATCCAGCAGGCATGTGTCATCATGTTAGATTGGTATGTGTGGAGATTTAATGGATTGAGATTTAATGTGCTTGTAGAGTGTGAGCAAGAAAATATCTTTGAAGGGAAATTGGGAAACTGGTTAACCAGCCAGACTTTAGTTCTGGAAATGGAAAACATAGTACTTTCACTCTAAATGTTGGGTGAAGATGTTGCAGTTCAAAGGGTCATTTCAATTGTGATGTCTTTGCATTTCTGGAAATAAAGCTAGAGAATGAGTGATTTACAATGTACACATTTTAATTCTTTGGGTCACCCTGCCTTGGTGGGAAATGGTTGATGTGTTAAAAAGATAATACATTAAGCTAGTATGTATAAAAATTGAAAATAAATCATTCATTATATTATAAATACATTACAGTAGTTTGTTTACCTTTATCAGATGTCCTTTGATATTTTTATTCTGAGGAGTTTATGATACTTTTTATGCTCAAGTGCTACAGTTATATTTTTACAATGAAGTGCTACAATGACATTTTATACTGAGAGGTTAATGACACTTTTTTATACTGGGTCTGCAGTAACATTTGAGTGAAAGGAATAAAAACAGTTTGCCATTAGTGTATACGTACAAACATTTAAATGAACTTGAATTTTTTATACCCTAATTAAAATTTATTTTCCAAGTTTGTTTGAATTCCATAAGATGTATTACTATGTTCTTGGTGTTTACTGTGGTTTGGCCTTTTCTGTTTTTTTTTTCAAATTTTCTTGAGGGCACACTACACTATGGAATTGCAGTCTGTTGAAGCATTTGGCTACAGTGACTACTACTACCTTCAGGGAGGCTGTGGCCTGAAAAAGATTACCAAATGCTGGCCCCATGTGATAGCTGTGCAGGGTTATCCTTATGTTACAGTACGTACTACTTTCTGCTTACCTGGAGGTTGATCTTGGCCCTGGAACTGTGACTCATTGGAGAGTGAACATACTCTAGGTAAAATGGAAGGTTTGGTGCTGACCTTGACTGAATCAGCTTCTTATGAATCATTCTTTGCAGTCAGATGGTGGGCTTTGTACTCACATATATATGATTGCAAGGGTCGAATTCTAGCTCCTGGCCTTGCCTTTCAACTTACTGCTTGCCAGAGCCACTTAACTTTATGGGTTCTGTTATACCTGCTCTTAAAACTATGTATAGAGCCTACCTCCACCACTTCTAGTTAAGGTCATTCTACTTCCTGACCACCCTGAGGCAAAAAATATTTCCTGACATCCCTGTCACTCATTTGTGTCAAACTACCAGCTGTGCTTATCCGTGTTTGCATTATGAATTCCTGAGTAGTTTGTATTTTATGTTTCCACTTTCTGTCCCCCAGTGCTGTTAGATTCAGTTTCATTAGCCTTTCCTTTAAGCTCATATGCTGTATAGTCCTTGTGGCTTAGCGCTTCTTTTTGATTATAATAATAATTTAAGCTCATACCTCCTTAGCTCTTAAGTCTCATTACACATCTCTACACTTTCTCCAGTTTCTCAATATGCTTTTTCAGGTGTGAGTTTCATGCAGGTGCTACATACTGCAAGATAGGCCTGACATATGTTGTATAAAGAGAGGGCCTTAAATGACTTTCTTGAGATTCTTGAAGGCTATTCTTAGATTTGCCATACAAGCATTGGCTGCAGAGTTTTAATTTCCTTGAGTTTTTCATAGCAGAGTAATTGAAATTTGTCTTCATTGAGCTTCATATTGTTTTTCTGTGGCCCAGTTAAAGATTTGGTTGAAGTCTGCTTAGAGATTTGCAGCATCTTCAATGGATGACACTGTCATGTATGTGTTTGATGGAATCTATAATTGCCAAGGCTATTTAAAACCACCTTGAAAGACATAAATTGATTATTGAATCTCAGCACAGTTTTACAAAGGGGTGTTCTTGCCTTACAAATTTATTAACTTTTTTCACTAGGTATTTGAGGAGGTAGATAATGGTAATGAATATGATATTGTGTACATATATGAACTAAAGTAAAGCTTTTGATAAGTTCCACATCAGAGGCTATTGAGGAAAGTTGACCCCTCGAGGGAGGTTCCTTGATGCTGGTGAGGGGCTCTTGATTTAGGGAATTGGATCTGTGCTCCAGTTACCTGAATTAAGCCTGAATACCTTCCATCCTTCCCTCCTCATTATTATTATTATTATTATTATTATAATCATGGGGGAGCACTAAATCCCTACAGGTTTAATGTTCCCCCATGATTATAATAATAGTTTGGAAAGTTGAGGCACATAGAATATGAGGAGAGATTTTTTTCCTGGATAGAGGCATGGCTGACAGATAGGCAACAGGGAGTTTGCATAAATGGGGAGATATCAGAGTGGGGACGTGTCACAAGCGGTGCTCCACAGAGGTCAGTGATGGGCCCTTTGTTGTTCACAGTTTACATAAACGACATAGATGAGGGCATAAACAGCGACATAAGCAAGTTTGCCAATGACACCAAAATAGGTCGCCAAATTCATTCTGATGAGGACACTAGAGCGCTTCAGGAAGATCTGAATAGATTGATGCAGCGGTCGGAGAAATGGCAGATGCAATTTAACATTAACAACTGCAAAGTTCTAAGTGTTGGACAGGAAAATAACCATGACACTTCTGATTATCAGTAATCTAAAACCAAGACAACAGTGCATAAATATATGTTTGCAATAAAGCGAATAGAATTTTTGGCTTCGTATCATGAAGTATAAATAACTGAAGTCCTCAGGCTGTTCTTCAACTTTATATTATCATTGGTTAGGCCTCATTTAGATTATGCTGCACAGTTCTGGTCACTGTATTACAGAATGGATATCCCAGTTGGTTTAGTGCTAGGTTTTGTTTATAATAACAGAGTGGATATAAATGCACTGGAAAACATACAAAGGAGGATGACAAAGTTGATCCAGTATATCAGAAATCTTTCCTATGAGGACAGACTGAGGGCCCTGAATATGCACTGTCTAGAAGGCATAGAATTAGTGGGGATATGACTGAGCAATGATTTCCAGGTGGATATTAGGGAGATATGACTGAGCAATGATTTCAAGTTAGAAAAATTTAGATTCAGAAAGAATATAGGAAAGGACTGATCTGGTAATAGAGTTGTGGATGAGTGGAACAAACTCCTGAGTATCATCACTGAAGCTAAGACATTATGTAGTTTTAAAAATAGGTTATCAAGTACATGAGTGGGTGTGACTTGGACCTGACTAGCTTAGGCCAGTAGGTGACTTGGACCTGCCTAGCATGGACCAGTAGGCCTGCTGCAATGCTACTTCTTTCTTATGTTCTTATATATATATATGTGCACGTCAACATCTGCATCTATATGCAATTTGCTAAAATTAAAAGAAAATGTATCAAGTTGAAATAAATAAATTGAAATAGTTTGTTGTGTAGAATGACCCTTGTGGGTTTAGTGCTTAGTTATGATAAATAATAAATAAACAAAAAGGCACAATACCGTGACTGGAAGAATACATATTATTATTATTATTATTATAATCAAGGGGGAAGCGCTAAACCTGGAGGATTATACAGCGCCTGGGGGGGGGGGATGTGGAAGGCATTCAGGCTTAATTCGGGGAACTAGAGCACAGATCCAATTCCCTAAACCAAGAGCCCCTCACCAACATCAAGGAACCTTCCTTGAGGGGGGAACAATACATAGATAACCCGCACGTAGGAGAGAGGAGCTTACGACGACGTTTCAGTCGGACTTGGAACATTTACGTTGTCGTAAGCTCCTCTCTCCTATGTCCCTCAAGGGAGGTTCCACTTGACGCTGGGTGGAGGGGTTCTTGATTGGATTGGAATCTCTTCCCACGTCCCTAATTGAGTCTAATCATCTTTCATCTCCCCCCATGCGAATATAATTATAACCTGTTCAGTGTGCCATTTGTTATATAATAATAATTATAATAATCATACTGGTTATGTAAGTTGTGGTTAATATATATATAATAATAATATAAAAATAATAATAAAAAATAATAATAATAGGTTATGTAAGGTTCGTCAGGAAACAGAACATAATAATAATAATAATAATAATAATAATAATAATAATAATAATAATAAAAATAATAATGTTAGGTTATGTAAGGTCGATCAGGAAACAGGACATATAATAATAATAATAATAATAATAATAATAATAATAATACCAGTAATAATAGTAATAATAATAATGTTAGGCTATGTAAGGTTGGTCAGGAAACAGGACATATAATAATAATAATAATAATAATAATGCCAATAACAATAGTAATAATAATAATGTTAGGCTATGTAAGGTTGGTCAGGAAACAGGACATATAATAATAATAACAATAATAATAATAATAATACCAATAACAATAGTAATAATAATAATAATGTAGAGTTATATAAGGTTGGTGATAAAAGGGGAGAATAAGAGTAGTAGTGTAGAGTGGATGGTAGTTGACTGCTGCTCAGTTGTTACTCTCCCACAACACTCACATTAAGAGGTAAATATTTGATTTGTGTTATAGTTGTAAACTTTTAATGGGCATCATGCCGACGTTGTCTTAGTCCAGGAGAAGAATTTTGTTGGAATTGTTAATTGTGAGTGATTGGTAACCCAAGATAACCTGAAACAGCAAGTTAGTCTGGCTTTATTATATAAACCCTTGTGGGTTAACAGTCAGTTAATTTATATAGGTATACATAAATACAGTTATTATACATAGTAACATGCATAAATTACCTGGGATAACCAAAAAAAAAAAAGGTGACATTTGTATTTTGGTCCTTGAATAAAGTACATATTGGTACTTGTTCAGTTGTTCACCTGTTGTTTCCGGCTTCATTTTTAAGTTTAGATCCTAGTGGGTTTAGCGCTTCTTTTTTATTATTCATGTTAAGTTGGTAGTTATGTGTATGTAGAGGAATGTGTAGTTTAAGGTACACATAGCTTTTATTTATTTATTTATTTAGTAATTTTAGCATACATACAGAGGTACAAAAAAATACAGGTAAGAGCAGCATGCCAAAGCCACTTATATGCATAGCATTACGGGCTGGCTTAAAATTAACTTAAGATTAACTAAGCAATGATGAAATCAGTGATAAATCATTAATGTAAACAGATAACTATAAAGCACAAATGAGTATTACAAAGACAGGTCATATGGTTGCTTGCATTGCTGTACATTCACTAGAATGGAATATTCTGTTAGATTGGGTTTTAGGTTTAACATTTATGTGATATAATTGTGAGAAACATTTAAAATATACAATTTATAAGGTTCAGTTATTCAGTATTTATTTGGTTTTGGGTGAGTAAGTGATCTTTGAGAAGAGACTTGAATTTGAATAGCTTAGGTCATACCTGATGCTGGTGGAGAGCTCTTGATTCAAGGAATTGGATTTACTTACCCACTTTTATTGAAACAACTTCCCAAGGACCCTAGTGGAAATAAGTCACTTTGACTATTTTTGGGGTTATCCTGGGTAATTTACACTATGTATGATTATTGTACTTATGTGTACCTGTACATAAATATACCTACTAAACTTACTTATTCCCCTGCCCCTTTCAATAAATCACATTTCTTGGCTTACTTGGGTAACCTTCCATTATTAACCCTTTTGAATTTTGCAAAAATCTCTCAAAATTATATTCACCGCATCTTATCATATCTTTATTTACTACGAGTGCAAGTACAAGGTATACAGACCATAGCTGACATCAATGACATACTACTATATAGAAAACCACTTGTTATGCTGAGCATTTCCCGCAAATTAGGTCAGTTTTGTCCCAGGATGCGACCCACACCAGGTACCCGTTTTACTCTGGTGGGTGAACAGGGACAGCAGGTGTCTTACGGAAACATGTTTTCCAGCCATACCGGAGGAGAGTCGAACTCCGGACCTCAGTGTGTGAGCTGAGTGCGCTAGTGCTCGAGCTACAGAAGCAGCTTCACCTGTGAGATAGATGTATGCTACACTTCAAACATTTTATTTGAAAAATCCTCTTTATTTAATTTTTACTCAAATTATCATGTTTCCTTAGCATGGTGCCAAATGCAGCATATATTGGACCTGTACTTCATGTTGTGCACAATATGGGTTGCGATATTTTTTTATATGAGAGGTCTAAGTCACACAAGACCTAAAAAGTGGTTTGAAGGCCTATGGTGACAGTGTTTACTATACAGGCTTCTGTATATAGTTATCCTGGTAAGTTATTATTTAGACTTCATACATAAGTTTAAATTTTTGCGATAGTCGCATAGTGTTGTATATTATGTAGCATTTAAGCTAGGATAAACCAGTCAAGTCAGATGTGAGTCATTTCTAGTGAGTCCTTATAGTATTCAATACAACAGTATATTTTATGTGCATGATGAAGAAAAACTGACATTATATATATTCATTCATTTTCTACCAAGAACCTTAAACAACTTCCTAAATTTCAGATTGTGAAGATGGCTGATAATATAAAGTCATGGCTTCATTCCTATTGTGAAAAGAAAAAAATCACTCCAAATTTCGAAGTTAGAAATTCAGGTAATGGATGTACTGTTGTAGATTGCTTATGTAATATTTGAGTATTTATTATATAACACATGAGTCAAATATATATATGTATGTATATGCATAAACTGCAACTATCCAGGGAGGTTCTGCCATCTTATTATGTGAGTTTAAAATTGGAGCCTGTAAATTGTTTTGCACTCTGGCAGCATTGCTGGTTTTTCCTTTCTATTTCATGAACATCACAGATAGTAGCTTGGTAAAAAGTTTCCATTCAGGAAGGTACTACAGTCCTGTCATAAATATGGAACAGAGGCCTTTTCAAAATTCGGTACTGGTGGTAATGCTGCTCTGTTCTTAGTGTTTCATGAGCATGTAAACCAGATTGAAAGTCTTTACCTTTACTTAAATTTAATATACACTTAACTATTGTCCTGTGTGTGTGTTTCTCAGTGGTTCTTAGACATGTAATATTTCCTTTCCAACCAACTGTGTTTCGGTTGCTGTACAATTTGAAGGAAGTATTTTTTGTATTCCATAATCCCAGTCCCTTGTGCCTTACTGCATGAAACTGGAATAGTGTAGAGAACAGCATAATTTAATAATGCAGTTAAATATTAGTGTTGAAGATTTGAAGGGAATCAGAAGTCATTCATAAGTCATAATATTGAATCCTGTAAGAAAATTTTTATTTTGACTTTTTGAAAAATCCTGTTTGATAAAACTGGCACCCACACATTTCAAAATTGGCACCCACACATTTCAAAATTAATACAAAAATACTAATTAAGATACACCACTATTTAGGGTTTGAAGCTGATCAGAAGAGGCATTTACTAGTTATTAAATGGGAAATAATTTTCTTAATAAAGTTGGCAAACTGAAATTTACACAGGTCAAAGTGAGTAACAAGCTGGTTCAATAAAGTTCATCAATGGTAAAAGCTTCAAACCAATCAGAAAAGGCATTCTTCAGTAGCTGATCTGATTCCAGTGATTCAAAGCTTTTTAAATATTTCAGTAAATTTCAAATGTGCACCTATTCAGACTAAACTTGTGGAATAACATTTTTGTTATGGAATAAATTGTTTGTAATATTTTGAAGCCAGGCAGAGGCATTTGTTAGTTGTTACCATACATAAGCATTAAAAATGTGAAAGCTGATTGTATGAGGCATTCTCGAGTTATAATCAAAATAAAATTAAAATGTTCAAAGAAGAAAAAGAAATCAGGCAATCTCCTAAAGATATCCCTTTGGGGATACCTAATTAAGGAAGCATGGTCAAAGACCAGACAGACTATCTCCAGAACTGCTAACAACTTATAACCTTTATCTTATGTATTAATGCATATTTATAATGTCATTTTCTATTTTATCTACAGGATTGGCTTTTTTTTTTTAGACCTCAGATCACTGAAGGCATTAATATTTATTTATTTATTTATTTATTTATTTATTTAAAAATTTGAGCACACATACAGAGGTACAAAAAAATACAGATAAGAGCAGCATGCCAAAGCCACTTATACTATGCAAAGCATTACGGGCTGGCTTAAAATTAACTTAAGATTAACTAAGCAATGATGAAATCAGTGATAAAACATTAATGTAAACAGATTACTATAAAGCACAAGTGAGTATTATAAAGACAGGTCATATGGTTGTATGCATTGTTGTACATTCAGTAGAATGGAGTATTCTGTTAGGTAGTGTATTTAAAAAATAATATAGTTAGATTGGGTTTTAGGTTTAACCCTTAAACTGTTCAAACGTAGATCTACGTTTTTTCAACATTTGAAAGTATGTAAAAAAAGTAATTTTTTTTTTTTCCATTTGAAAGCGTGTAAAAAAAACTTTGATCTACTTTTTTTTTTTTTTGTTATATTTGAAAATATCATAGGTAGTAGGTTGGTAGACAGCAACCGCCCAGGGAGGTACTACCGCCCTGCCAAGTGAGTGTAAAACGAAAGCCTGTAATTGTTTTACATGATGGTAGGATTTCCGGTGTCCTTTTTTCTGTTTCATAAACATGCAAGATTTCGGGTATGTCTTGCTACTTCTACTTACACTTAGGTCACACTACACATACATGTACAAGCATACATGTATATATACATACCCCTCTGGGTTTTCTTCTGTTTTCTTTCTAGTTCTTGCTCCTGTCTATTTCCTCTTATCTCCATGGGGAAGTGGAACAGAATTCTTCCTCCGTAAGCCATGCGTGTTGTAAGAGGCGACTAAAATGTCAGGAGCAAGGGGCTAGTAACCCCTTCTCCTGTATATATTACTAAATTTAAAAGGCGAAATTTTCGCTTTTCCTTTTGGGCCACCCCACCTCAGAGGGATATGGCTGGTGCGTTGAAAGAAAGAAAGATTTGAAAATATGTAAAAAGGCGTAGATCTACTTTTGGAGCACTATGCTTGTGAACGTAGATCTATGTTTGGACAGTTTAAGGGTTAAGCTTGTGTGTAATTACCTATTTGTAATTACAATACCTATTTGTAGCTACTGGAGCAGAGCTATGCTTGCAGTGTCAAGCCATTGGTACTTTGTTTGATATTTAATTTTTCTAAATTTCCAGTGGTTGTAGCACTTACTAGATCCTTGTTTAATAAACTTCATTGGCCTGCTACTCTACAAAGCTAAATTTTCTAGTTTCCCTTTAACTCCATTTTTTCTCAGTTTACAACTGCAGCTTCTTGTTATCCCTGTTGCAAGTATGAAAAAATCCTCTATCTAATCTTTCATGTCCTTTTATGAGTTCATGCCTCTTCCTTCTATTAACCAGCATGGGCATCTTTAGTGCTTTCAGCCTTTCATAGTGAGTCATCTGTTTTTTAGTCTTTCTCCCTGGCAATCTAGGAGTGTTGTTCTGTAAAATTTTGGCATAACATGGCAAATAAACACACTATAATATTAACAGTAATATACAGTGCTCTTAATTACTGTACATCTTATTCAGAAATTTTTAACTTCTATGGAATTTTCTTAGTATTGTAAATAAATTTCATATTTTTTCAGGTCCAAAATATCGTCAGCGATTTTTATGTGAAGTACGTGTTTCTGGTTACAACTACATTGGTGTTGGCAATTCGACCTGCAAAAAAGACGCTCAGTCTAATGCTGCTAGAGATTTTGCACAGTTTCTTGTCCGTCAGGGAGAGGTGCAGTCAAATGAATTGCCAGATTTTAAGGTAAGATAGCAAGTTTATTTAGGGACAGGTACACATAAGTACAGTTATCATAACTCACGAAATCGTAATGACACGATTGCAAACAAACCAATCGTGTCATTATGATTTCGTGAGTCATGTTGACGGCAGTGAGGGGACTTGAGCTAGAGTTCGTCACGGCCACGTTAGCTGGAGATTCGTTGTAAAAACTTGCATTTGTGGTCACAGTGGTGCCTGTGCTAACCTTACTATGGTGTAGAAATATACCTAGTTGGACGAATCTTATTGTGGCTAGCTGGTCTAGTGGCTAACGCGACGGGCTGGAGTTTTGAGACTCTCTGACCGCGGGTTCAATCCCGGCCGGGGTATGGACAGTTATCATACATAGTAACGTAGTTGTAAATTATCTAGGATAGCTCAAAAAGTCAGTGACTTATTTTAATTACACGTGTGATTTTCTTATGAGAGGGAGGGCTGAATAAATGTGAGATCATGGAAATTTGTCAGTTTTCCCTTGTTTAATGAGCAGCATGTGTTTCAGTGAAATCATTCATTAAGGGAATTTTACGTTACGCTCAGCACCTGCTAACTCTCTTAAGTAAATTCTTTAATAGAAATGTCACATTGTTTAGCTTTGTTGGGTTACCCTAGTTTAAATCTACATGATGTACATATGTTTGTAGCTGAAGACTAAATAAAGATAGACTTATATGAGTGTGCATGTGTGTACTTGTATAATCATTTACACAAATTAAAATTCTTGTCATTGCTACAAAATTTTTTGCTGATTGTGACTTTTTTTTATTTAAAATAAAAAATTTTACAATGAAAAATACAGGATATTTGAATTTAGTTAGAATGTACTTGAAATTAGCACATGGTTAATGGAAAATTATGAAGCTTGGTTTATCACATTTCTCATTGCACTCCTTAACCCTTAAGCTGTCCAAACGTAGATCTACGTCCACGTGTGGGGGGCTCCGAACGTAGATCTACGTTTGGACAGTTTAAAGGTTAACTGACTTATGAAATCGTAATAACATGATTCGTAGGTGCCTGAAGCTGGTGGTGGTGAGGATGGTTCTCGTTCTGGAGGTGGAGAAGAGTTCAAATTTTCTGCCCCAATGGCTCCTGTCCCAGGCCTCAGAGAAGAAGGAAATGTTTACCATCCTATTCAGAGGGAAGGTCGACAGATGACCTACATGGAGCGCATACAGGAGCGGAAAGCCATAGAAGATGTAAGCTATAGATGTAAATGTAGAGTTTAAACCTAAGTAATAATTTTTTTTTTTTTTAACCCTTTGAGGGTTTTCGTCGTACTAGTACGTCTTACGCGTAGGGGTTTTTGACGTACTAGTACTCATAAATTCTAGCGGCCTCAAATCTAGTGGGAGAAAGCTGGTAGGCCTTTATATGAAAGAATGGGTCTATGTGGTCAGTGTGCACAGTCTAAAAAAAATCCTGCAGCACACAGTGCATAATGAGAAAAAAAAAACTTTGACCATTTTTTTTTAATAAATCAGCGACTTTGCAGTGTATTTTCGTATGGTTTTTATTGTTGTATTCTAGTTTTCTTGGTCTCATTTTATAGAATGGAAGACATATTACTGAAATTGAGATGATTTTGACTGGTTTTACAATGAAAGGTGCCTTGAAATTGAGCTCAAAGTAGCAGAAATGTTCGATTTTTACCAAACTTCAAAAGTAAACAAATCGTGCCAAGCGTGCAATACACGTCAACTGGTGAGTCTAATATTCTTTCACAAGTGCACCAATAATATTTATACCATTTTTTACACTAATGCATAACAGTAAATCTTATATTTTTTGTGAGAATAAAAATTCAAAGTGGAAAGCAAAAGAATATAAGAGGGGCCTTGAGACGTGACTAATGACTAGAGGAAATGTCATTTTAGTGCCAGGAATGTCTTTCTTGTTTATTCTGGACCCTATTCCGAAATTGGCATCTTTTGAAATTTGTGTGAAATTGGCAAAATTGCTAAATTCTGACCACTGTACTGGATAGTTGAATTTATAAATGGGTGGTTTCTTGCACCCATTCGATAGAAAAAATGGAGTTCTAGCGAAATATTCATGTTTTTTGTCGACTAGTACAGTGAAATTGGCCGAAAATGGGGCTCAAAGTGGGCAAAATCGCCGATGCGTAAACATCGCCGAGACCGCTAACTTTGCGAGAGCATAATTCCGTAAGTTTTCTATCAAATTTCAAACTTTTGGTGTCGTTATTATCGGGAAAAGATTCTCTATCTTTTCATAAGAGAAAATAATTTTTTTTTTTTTTTAAATTTGGCCGACCCTGAGAACGAGTTTCGGAGAGGGCCTGTCGACCCTCAAAGGGTTAACAAGTCGGCCGTATCCCACTGAAGCAGTAAGTAATAAGTACATACATATATTCTAACTTCCTTTTGTTTAGTTATGCTTTTTTATTGCTTTAAATTACCCTTCATTTATCAGTTATTTGGCATTCTTTAGGTAAGAAGATTTAAAAGATCATTAAATTTTTTAGGCAAGGTGTGACTTGTAGTCCAGGAGGCATTGCTCTGATCAAAACCTGGCTGAGGGAGTACCTTGTCTGTTTTGTGATTAATGAATGGAGGAATAAGCCTCCAACACCGTACCCTTGTCGTAGGGCTGTAAATGGTACATCACTTGTGCAAACTCTGACACTTCTTAAGGAGCCACTGCTGGGTCACCATGTGGAGAAGACCCAGGCCAAGACCTGTCCTTGTGAACCTACCCGAACCTGAACTTGAACTGAATGACCCAAGGAGGTTTAGCACTTTCTCTACTATTGTGAAGCAGTAGCAGGAAGTGTGTTGTTGAAATAAAAATATTTAAGGAATTGTTGTAATTATTTTTTTATTTAATTTTAAATCTTTTGAAATTTTGAGTTTATTAATCTTATTATTACATGTATACTCAGAAGCTGTGCTAGATTTGGCTAGGAAGTTATGATGCCTATTGTATTTTCATTATTTTTTATTATTTTTTTATTATCACACTGGCCGATTCCCACCAAGGCAGGGTGGCCCTAAAAAGAAAAACTTTCACCATCATTCACTCCATCACTGTCTTGCCAGAAGGGTGCTTTACACTACAGTTTTTAAACTGCAACATTAACACCCCTCCTTCAGAGTGCAGGCACTGTACTTCCCATCTCCAGGACTCAAGTCCGGCCTGCCGGTTTCCCTGAACCCCTTCATAAATGTTACTTTGCTCACACTCCAACAGCACGTCAAGTATTAAAAACCATTCGTCTCCATTCACTCCTATCAAACACGCTCGCGCACGCCTGCTGGAAGTCCAAGCCCCTCGCACACAAAACCTCCTTTACCCCCTCCCTCCAACCTTTCCTAGGCCGACCCCTACCCCGCCTTCCTTCCACTAGACTGATACACTCTTGAAGTCATTCTGTTTCGCTCCATTCTCTCTACATGTCCGTACCACCTCAACAACCCTTCCTCAGCCCTCTGGACAACAGTTTTGGTAATCCCGCACCTCCTCCTAACTTCCAAACTACGAATTCTCTGCATTATATTCACACCACACATTGCCCTCAGACATGACATCTCCACTGCCTCCAGCCTTCTCCTCGCTGCAACATTCATCACCCATGCTTCACACCCATATAAGAGTGTTGGTAAAACTATACTCTCATACATTCCCCTCTTTGCCTCCAAGGACAAAGTTCTTTGTCTCCACAGACTCCTAAGTGCACCACTCACCCTTTTCCCCTCATCAATTCTATGATTCACCTCATCCTTCATAGACCCATCCGCTGACACGTCCACTCCCAAATATCTGAATACATTCACCTCCTCCATACTCTCTCCCTCCAATCTGATATCCAATCTTTCATCACCTAATATTTTTCTTATCCTCATAACCTTACTCTTTCCTGTATTCACTTTTAATTTTCTTCTTTTGCACACCCTACCAAATTCATCCACCAATCTCTGCAACTTCTCTTCAGAATCTCCCGAGAGCACAGTGTCATCAGCAAAGAGCAACTGTGACATCTCCCACTTTATGTGTGATTCTTTATCTTTTAACTCCACGCCTCTTGTCAAGACCCTCGCATTTACTTCTCTTACAACCCCATCTATAAATATATTAAACAACCACGGTGACATCACACATCCTTGTCTAAGGCCTATTTTTACTGGGAAATAATTTCCTTCTTTCCTATGTACTCTAACTTGAGCCTCACTATCCTCGTAAAAACTCTTCACTGCTTTCAGTAACCTACCTCCTACACCATACACCTGCAACATCTGCCACATTGCCCCCCTATCCACCCTGTCATACGCCTTTTCCAAATCCATAAATGCCACAAAGACCTCTTTAGCCTTATCTAAATACTGTTCACTTATATGTTTCACTATAAACACCTGGTCCACACACCCCCTACCTTTCCTAAAGCCTCCTTGTTCATCTGCTATCCTATTCTCAGTCTTACTTTTAATTCTTTCAATAATAACTCTACCATACACTTTACCAGGTATACTCAACAGACTTATCCCCCTCTAATTTTTGCACTCTCTTTCGTCCCCTTTGCCTTTATACAAAGGAACTATGCATGCTCTCTGCCAATCCCTAGGTACCTTACCCTCTTCCATACATTTATTAAATAATTGCACCAACCACTCCAAAACTATATCCCCACCTGCTTTTAACATTTCTATCTTTATCCCATCAATCCCGGCTGCCTTACCCCCTTTCATTTTACCTACTGCCTCACGAACTTCCCCCACACTCACAACTGGCTCTTCCTCACTCCTACAAGATGTTATTCCTCCTTGTCCTATACACGAAATCACAGCTTCCCTATCTTCATCAACATTTAACAATTCCTCAAAATATTCCCTCCATCTTCCCAATACCTCTAACTCTCCATTTAATAACTCTCCTCTCCTATTTTTAACTGACAAATCCATTTGTTCTCTAGGCTTCCGTAACTTGTTAATCTCACTCCAAAACTTTTTCTTATTTTCAACAAAATTTGTTGATAACATCTCACCCACTCTCTCATTTGCTCTCTTTTTACATTGCTTCACCACTCTCTTAACCTCTCTCTTTTTCTCCATATACTCTTCCATACTCTTCCATATATTTTCATATGTACACAAATAACCCACACATAGGAGACTGAAATTTACGACAACATTACAATCTGACTTGGACCATTAACTAGTTACACAGACTAGTTAATGGTCTAAGTCAGACTGAAACATTGAAGTTTGTCTCATCTGTCTGGGGGTTATCTGTGTATTGTTTGTAATGGTATTGTGCCTTTTTATTCTTCATGACATGTAAGTTGACTATGGCACAGCATTCCTATGCCCTGCTTTACATATTCACAGGAATTCATGGGAATGGATCTTAGTATGTTGACTTTAAAAGCAAGTTAATTTTTCTTACCAGGCTGAAGAAGTGGATCTTACTGGAAATATTCATGGTAACTGGACAGTTGAAAATTCAAAATCCCGTCTGCACATGTTTCTTCAGACAAACAAGATAAAGGCTGACTACAAGTATAGTGCCATTGGACCAGACCATAACAGGTAAGGATGTAGTTCAGAACATAATTACGGTAAGCTATGCTTGTACTAGGTATGAAAAATTACTTCGCTGTGATATGTACTATTTACTGGTATATAATACAACAATTTGAAGAGTTAAAAAAAACTTTGTGTTGGGTTCAGTGAACCATTTAAACTAAAATCTATCTATGTAACTTCCTTAATAACTAGTTTAGGGCCTTATTCTTTTCTAACAGTTTCTACCGACCCATCCTGCATTCTGTTTTGAGTCAGAATTCTCATTTTGTTTGCCATCATGTTGATTTAATAGACCATTAATTAAAGTGTAGTTAGACTGTACAAGATTGTCATAACACAGCTGAAATAATTTAGAGAAAAAATGTAGCTTGGAAAAGAGAGATTTGTAATGCTCTCCTATAAATTAAAAGAAATTAAAAAACTTGTAAAATTTAGGTGGCTACCTCCGAAGATTTTCTCAATTTGCTCACCAAATTGCAAGTGATACTTTCCCCAGTTACTGAACCAGCCTTCCACCAGTGCTAAGTGAGAGCAAGTATTGTCCACTAGACAGTATTATGTACTTATCTTACTGGTGTTTTCCAAAATTATTTATAGTACTGTATTTTATGCATACCAATATTTTAAGTAAAACACCTGTATAAAAAAAGTTTGAGGAGAATATTCAATGCAACAAAAGTTCAGTAGAAGATTTTATTGGATTATTAGCCCAGTATCTTACATTATCTTTTTTTTATACATAATGGTTCTCTCTCACCAAAGCAAGGTGAATTAAAAAGAAAAAAGTTTTTCTTTTTACATTTAGAAATTTATACAGGAGAAGGGGTTATTAGCCCCTTGCTCCCAGCATTTTAGTCGCCTCTTATGGCCACCAGTGACAGCTTGGTTGATCAGGCTCTGATCCACCAGGAGGCCTGGTCACAGACCTGGCCGTGGGGGCATTGACCCCCGGAACTCTCTCCAGGTAAACTCCAGGTAAACACAGCTTACAGAGGAATGATTCTTTTCCACTTCCCCATGGAGATTATCATAATTAACTAGACTAGTTACACATTCCTGTGTCTTTAACAGCCATTTACCTACTCTAGCTGTATTTCTGTATTGTTGAAAATGTTGGTGTCATGCTGGTTCCCATTATAACCTGACTAATACAGTAATTTGCATTTTGTAGAGATTAGCCTACTTCTTGCTAGGTAAGACAATATTGTTATATATTTGGTTAATAAATTAAGGGAAGATATATTAGTAAAAGGAAGTTTTGTGGGCAAAGGGCTTGGTTTTCCAGCAAGCATGTGTGAGCGTGTTGGATAGGAGTGAATGGAGATGAATGGCTTTTGGGACCTGATGAGCTGTTGGAGTGTGAGTAGGGTAATATTTTGTGGAGGGATTCACGGAAACCGGTTAGCCGGACTTGAATCCTGGAAATTGGAAGTACAATGCCTGCACTGTAAAGGAGGGGTCTGGGATATTGGCAGTTTGGAGTGACTATCTCAGCTGTCGTATCTGGTCACCTCTGCAAAGACAGTGATTATGTATGAGTGATGGTGAAAGTGTTGACTAATAACGAAAGATTTTTCTTTCTTTTTGGGTTTTTCTATCATTTGGGTCACCCTGCCTTGGTGGGAAACGGTTGACGTGTTGAAAAAAAAAATATTAGTAAATCTGCCAGCTGCTGCCCCTGGACAAATATCTTTACCAGGTGCCAGATCAACCAGGTTGTGATGGATATGTGGGGCTTTGAGCCACCAGCAGCAACAGCCTGGTTGATCAGGCAAGTGCCAGATAAGCCTGGCCTAAGGCCAGGCTCTGGGAATAGAAAAACTCTCGGAATTCATTGAAGATATATTATCATTAATAACATAATGGTTAATATCTTGAAAGAGGAGGTGAAGGCATCTCATTTTCCTGCTGACTGGCTTCAGTTTGAGCCAAGGCATGTGGTGCTACCTACTCTTCCACTTAATATGCTCTCAGCCCTTCATGCATAGATTATGTAAAATAAGAGTTAGATTACAGTAGAAATCTGTCCTCTCACAATATTGCTGCTAGTGAAAGCCATAATTGGCAGTGTTCCACTTGTTGTAGACACAGCCTTAAACACCATCATTTTATTAATAAGCTTTTTTTTTCTTGGTTATTGCTATCTCAAGTGCATTCATCTTTAGTATGTTTTGATATAAATATAGCAAGTTCTTATTCTTTTTAGTAATCTTTACAGGAAAAGGTGTTACTAGCCCATTGTTCCCGGCATTTTAGTTGACTTTTACAACACGCATGGCTTACGGAGGAAAGATTCTTACTCCACTTCCCCATGGATATAAAAGGAAAATTAATAAGACCAAGAACTATTAAGATAAAATCAAAGAAAACTCAGATGAGTGTGTATAAATAAATGTGTACATGTATGTGTAGTGTGACCTAAGTGTAAGTAGAAGTAGCAAGACATGCCTGTAATCTTGCATATTTATGAGACAGACAAAAGACATCAGCAATCCTACCATCATGTAAAACAATCACAGGCTTTCGTTTTACACTCACTTGGCAGGACGGTAGTACCTCCCTGGGTGGTTGCTGTCTACCAACCTACTACCAGTTTGGAGGGATATGTTGTGTATCTTTATATGTGTATGCTTCTAGACTGTTGTATTCTGAGCACCTCTGCAAAAACAGTGATAATGTGCGAGTGTGGTGAAAGTGTTGAATGATGATGAAAGTATTTTCTTTTTGGGGATTTTCTTTCTTTTTTGGGTCACCCTGCCTCGGTGGGAGACGGCCGACTTGTTGGAAAAAAAAAAAAAAAAAATAGCAAGTTCTTGTATATATTTTTTTTTTCAACGATTTGGCCATATCTCACCAAGGTAGGGTCTACCTGGAGGGCATTCCGGGGATCAACGCCCCTACGGCCTGGTTCATTTCTACAGGAGGAGGGATTACTAGCCCCTTGCTCCTGGCATTTTAGTCACTTCTTATGACACTCAAGGCTTACAGAGGAACAATTCTGCTCCACTTCCCCATGGAGAAGTTCTTATATGTTTGGTGACAATATAAACAGTGAGCTTTTTCCAGTCTGTGTACTTGTATATTCTACACCAAATCATCCATACTTTAGAGAAGAGTAGTTTTAGATAGCTTTAAAGTGAAAAAGGTATTGATATGGGCACCAGAGGGAGAGTGCACATGATTACCTGTGTGTAGCTACTGAAGCTTTAGTTATATTTGTTGTCTTGTGTGTTTAGTTTATCATTTATCTACAAAGTGAAAAAATATTTGCAGGTACCCAAGTCGAAACAAATTGAACATGTTCAGTCTGTTCAGACTCGGATACCTGAAAGGTAAATCATTTGCAGCGTTTTAGTGGATTTATCTTTGCACTGAATCATTGCCTTATTGACCTGGACAAAACTTCAGGTTTCAAAGGCAGGAATATTTTTTCTTGTATATTTTTTTGAGATGATGAGCAAAAAGCATGAATCTTTTTCTCATGATCTCTACAATAATGCTGGGCCTGTGAGGAACACTGCTCTATCATAAACAAAGCCTCTTAAAGACCACAGGCTTGGTTCAGAGTTTATGTAACTCTGGGCTTAGCTTGTCTTATGCACTGTACGAGCCTTGTGATATGAGTCAAATATAGATTATGACTTAACTCAAGGCATTTGATCACCACTTAAATATGTACTCTACAGTTAAACTTCAGTTTAATGGATCCTGCTTTAATGGATTTCTCATTTAACGGACAAAATTTGTGGTCATGCATCATTCGGAAGCAGTGGACAAAGTCCATTAAATAAGAAATTGTCCATTAATATTAAGGTCATGGAAAAATATCATAATTCAGATATAACAGACAATTGGCTTTAGCGGACACTCCCTTACCCTCATTAGTCCGTTAAATCTAGGGCTCGCTGTACTGTAGTTCTGAAATGAGGAAGGATGGAATTTTCAGCACCATTTGTTTATAATTAAACAAATTCTTATGTCCAGTTTACAAGAGTTTTTGAGGTGATAATGTTCTTTGTTTAAATCAGTTACATATTCATTGGTGAATGTTTAAGTTAGTTGAATGGTTGAACTTTGCCCATGGAATATCATCACTTAGGAAAAAGTTATTCTCTTTCTTGTCATGTTGATAGGACCTTTCATGTCATATACAGTACAGTATTATATTTGTGTACTTCAGACATATTGTGTCATCCATTGCTATCTCTAGAGATATTTGTATTTGTACTTGTTTCCAAGAACAGTCCTCTTGTTTCATCCTTTGCTTGGTATGTTTTTTCATATTTATTTAAATCCCTGTTTTGTTTTCAGGCACTTTTCCTTTGTTTTAAAAAGTTACAAATACTTCAATGAAAGCAAAGAATTGTAGTACAGAATTGTAGTAGTAAATTTAGTGCTTGGCTGATTCACATGGAAAGGTCATTGGTGGCAACATACAAGGTTCATTGTGTGTGTGCAAGTACCTTTATTCAGTGAATCACCCATTGTCCTATGCTGATGAGAAAGGTGTGCTGGAGTTACTAAAATGGCACATAATGGATGATTTTTTTATAAATACATACCATTTTGTATTAGTACACCATTTCTGAACACTGCAAATAGAAAAATGTTTATTTTATTGTTCTAGGATGCTTATCAGTGTACATATGAAAAGTACACTGGCTTCTTTGTATAAATAGGGTTTAATCAGAGTAGGGATGAGTCCTGAGTGTTTTCACAAGGATCTACTTTGGGCTTCTTGTTATTCATAATCTGTCGCAACCCACAAAATTGAAAGGCCTACTACATTGCTCCGTTCTTATGTTCTTTAAAGTTGCTGGGCAGGTCCTTCTCTTGCCAACTATTTCCTCCTGTGCAACTGATTTATGAATGCAGCTACAGGAACCTCGTATATGGATACTGGCAGAATGTAAATAAGATACTTGTGCAACATGAACATTTTATTGCAAAATATAAGTAAATTGTTAAATCTTGCAATTTTTATATTTATAATCTCTATGCAGCCAGAAAATATCTTGACATGCAGAGTATCTTGGTCAATATCAACATGTTAGCTTCTTCTCAAATTGACTTTTGTAATTGTTTGAAGGTTTGTCTGATTACTTGCTTAAATGACTTCAGTCTGTACTGAATCGTGCAGCTAGTTGTATTTCTGCTCTCACTAGTCCCTACTTTTATGGCCTGCACTGGCTCCTGTCAAGGCAAAAACTGAGTTTAAAATCTGTACAAAAACAAAATTATTGCATTCAGATATCTTGCTGATATGCTTTTGCCTTTTATATTGTGCTCAGGAATGTTTCTATGAATTGCTGTGGAACTTCTCAGACTTATTGAGGCTCATGCTAATGGGGAGAAATCATTTGCAGAGAGAGCCTTTTTTTTTTTTTTATGTAGTTCCCAGACTGTATAACAGGTAACCAGTGTCTTAGTCAGGAATCTCTTCAGGTTTTTAATTCTCAGTTGAAAGCACATTTTCTAGACCTTACAATCCCAATGATAATGCTGTGAGAGCTTGTGAATTTCTTGAAAGAACGGGTACTCAAGAATAATAAAATCCTAAATTATTATTGTTGTTATTATTAACTTGTTCTGATCCCATGGGTAAAGGCAGCCAAGCAGTTTACTAAAAAAAAGTAGTGGTTTTCAAAAGTAATGATTAAGAGTTTTTGTATTTTGTTTAATTCACTTCTGTTTAAAGCACATAAATTCTTATTCCAATAACTGTGTAGAATGTTATCAGTGTGATCTGGACATGTTAGAAATTTATCAGTGCTGATTTAAAGCTTCATCTTTTTGCAAGTTTTAAGAGGTAATACATAAGATAGAAAAATGAGTAATAAATTACTCAACTGAACAAAATGGTCGAGGGCATCACGGACACAATTTGTGGCTGAGGAGTTACCATGAGCAGTGTTCTCCACAGGCAGCAGCTGACTGGACCACATCAAATACTACAGTGCTGTGTAAATGCATAGCAGGTTAGTGTGAGTAGAGTGATTAATTACAAACTATTTGTTAACAAATATTGAATGGTGGAGTTCCATATGAGTGCCAGTGGAAGAATGAATGAAACATTATCAACAGAGTTTACTGGAAAAAACTGAGATCAGTATAAAGAAAAAGGTAACTGAGTAGAGGTAATGTTAGAAAGGAGCCATGAAATTTTTAATATTCTGGGAATTTCACAGTAAAGGTACTGTACAATGAAAATTCTCATTTCACGGACACTGCAGTAGTATGCCGATAATGTGTTGATGAAGATCGTGACTTCGGTCTTGTATAAGCTGGAACATTTTCAGCCCTGTTTGTGAGTACAATACAAGCCAAGTCTGGAAGAGTTTAGCTCTTGCCTTATAGCCAGTATGATGGTGGTTATTCATTTAGGAAGTTTCCTGAGTGGTTCCCAGTACTCTTCACAAAATTTTTACCTTTGTGTCATTATTAGATTCTCACTTCCAGGAGGCAGAGGTATTGAAAGAATGGCAGTCCTACTTTAAATTGTATAATGTAGATGAAACCAAGGCAGAAATTTTGTGAGGAGAAATGAAATCCATTGAGAGAGTGAAAAGCTCAGAGTAAGTGAAGCAATAAGGAATTTTAAAGGTAAGAAACGGTAGGGATGGATAGGGTACTTGTGGCAGAGCATCAATGAGGTGGCAGATAATAGCAGGTGGGGATGATACAGAGAGCAGTTCTGATTTCTTTATACAAAGGTATATGGAACAACAGAGTTTACAAGAATGCTAGGAGAACACAGTAAGTCTTTTCAGTACTTTGTCAAAAAAATGTTTACAGTACAATTGTGATTTATAAGGTAATGGAATGATATAGCATGTCTGCAGAAGAAGAGCTTTTTTGCAGAAGGAAGATTTGTGAATTGGTTTGCACTAAATCAGGTATGTGAATAAAGGAAAGGAACTGTTTCAGTGTATCAAGTGTTTTAAATGTATGAAACAGGCATTAAGTTGAGCTTGTGAAGCAGGTGTTAGAAAATTTAAGAAAAGGCAAGTTTTGGTAAGAGTCACCTTAGACAAAATTGTGTGAGGTCTACATAACTACTAATGTTTGTAGACAGGATCTTGAGAGAAGTGAATGTTAGAGGGTTATGCAGAAGTGTGGCCCTAAAAGATAATATGATTGTGCTCAGGAGCTGTCATAATAGTTATCTACAGGCAGGTGACAGTGTTACTGGTAGAATCTGTAAAAATTGTTTGAGGAGTTCAGAAAGGTGAGTATAAATGGATGAAAGTAAATACAGAAGGGGAATGAAAGAGTAGATGGCAAATTGAAAAAAATAGAGAAAGTGAATACAGTTGGGCTACCATAAATGTATGTATTATCAGTTGGTTCAATAGAAGAGAAAGAAATAGTGTGATGAGTTGTATTATGTATGTACTTTAATTTTATTATCAGTAGGTTCATAGAAGATGAAGAGAAAATTTAAAGGGTTGTTGAGATGTTTCTGGAAAACAGTTTTTCAGTTGACTCATAACTGGAGAGAAGAGAAAGTGATGTAGATTTATTTCTGTGGATGTGAAACTTATAACAAATGTTTTAATCCCATCCATCCCAATCTCAACCTGGTTTCTGCCTTAACCACTTCTGGCTGCTCCCTCCTGACAAACCATATTTCTCCTTGCTTCATGCATGATATACCCTCTGTTTCATCCTTTACACAGTGGAACCTTGGTTTTTGTATGCGCAAAACCATAGTTATTCTCTATAAAATGTATTTTTTGTTAACATTTCCCATAAGAAATAATGTAAATCCAATTAATCTATTCCAGACACCTAAAAATATTAAGAAAAATACATTGTATAGAGAATAACTATGGTTTTACATACAAACTAGGGCATACGAAAACAGAGGCTCCACTTTATTTAACAACTTAGACTACTATTCTCTATAATATAATCTACCTTCTCATTGAGCAACTTGACTTTCATGCCCTTCAAAGTGGGGGGGGGGGGAGGGTTACCTTGTTACTGGTTAAAGCTCTTGATCCTTTAATCAGTCCTTATTGCCCTGCCATCCTTCCCATTTTGCAAGTGCTGCTTGGCCCTTACATAGATTTAGCACTTCCCCATCATCATCATAATAATATCAAGTGTAATTCTTGTCTGCTGTGAATCAATAATTTTGAGGCAAAATGTTTGCAGTAGTAATGGTGCCATGTATCAACTATGTATCTTGTTATCTGTCAGTAGGTAAAACAAGTGTGGACTGTGTCACTTGATAAAGGTTTGCTAGCTTCACTAGCTAGGTTCACTAGCTCTGGGTGAGCTAGTGAATCTTTACCGAGACCTGTATCAAGGTCTACAACTTGATATAGGTCTCGGTAAAGTGGAACATCCTATGGAGGTTTGCCTTGATAAATGGAACCATTACCTATTGTCATCATTTTGCATCTCACTCAATTCCTCAGTTTTGGTTGTATAAATTATGAGTCATTCTGGCCATCTGATTGCTCCGGTTTAATATTGATTTTTTTGGCTAGTCTAGTTTCTAACCATTATCTTGAAATTTTCACATTCAGATAATAAATTTGAGCAATCATTTTTTGCCATTGTTTAAATTTGCTTGTATCATAATTTCTATACTAGTATAATACTTGTATTTTGAATTATGCATTATTTCCTAATTGTTTACTCTCCATAACAGGAGTTTTGTGGCTGAAATGTCTTTTTATGTGAAACAACTCCAAAGAAGTAAGTATTTTACAAAAGTTCAGTTGTTTATTAATCCCAATGAAATGTTCATAAAATATAAAATATAGAAACAATTTAGATATTGCATAACTGTTCTGTCAAACATATTTGGTGAATATTTAGTAGCATGCGTATATCTTAGCTGGCAAGCAGAGGAGTGTGCCTCCACTACTTGTGCTAGATGGCCAACACAAGTTTAGCACTTTGCTAAGTAAATCTAATCCTAAATGTTTTGTATGATTCTGAAAACAAGGTGTCACACACATTGCATTACATTATTCTTGACACAGTTCTTATCGCTGCATTGTTTCTGAACAGATAAATTGATACAGTGGTTGGAAAAATTACATTCCACTTAATTCTCTTTCGATTCATGCTCTTCCCAAAATAAGATGGTTCTGATTTTTTGCTAAATACTGTATTAATTCATGTAGTCTTTAGGGCACCCACAAAAATGTATTGATAAAAACATGATATATTGTTAAAATAAAATTTCCTACCACTTCATCCACAGATGTTTATGCAAGAGAAACTGGATCCAATAAACAAGCTGCCAGTAAAAGTTGTTCTCTCTCACTTGTCCGTCAACTCTACCACCTGAATGTTATCGAGCCATTTTCTGGGACACTGAAGAAAAAGGACAGCAATCAACTAAAGCCATATCAAGTATCTCTTTCACCTGAAGCTATAACTCTGTTGGACTCTGTAATTAAGGTCACAGGTGTCCAGCCAATCATGCCAGTAAGTTTTACAAATAGTGAAGTAAAGAAATGGGCCTAAGTTGATGTTGAAAAGTTAAACACACTTTATTATTTAATAATGCAAGTCAGTCATCATTTTGAGATATGTTGTATTGCTAAATTCTGCACATGGAGATCCCTGACGTACTGTATAATGTTCCATACTTAGGATATTGGCACCTAGGAACCAATTAATTACTTTTGAATGCAGGTATGCTGTTACTTTCCTGACAGTGACTGTTTATTTCCAGTAAATACAGTATACAATTATTGCAAGAATTAGTGACATTTTTCTCTTAGGTTTTTTTTTTTTCACCAAATGCATTCATACTGTATGTTCATGTATATGAAAGCTATTCTTTTCATTTAGTGATTGGTTTGAATCTATACATACAATATTTACAATATTTTTATGGCTGAATTATAAGTATTTTTTGGCAGACTTAATTCAGGTTGAACCCATGGTGAAAAAACTCTTCCTTTCAAAGTAACATTTTGTGAAGGGATTCAGGAAACCCAGTTAACTGAAACTGAGTCCTGGAGGTGGGAAGTACAGTGCCTACACTCTGAAGGAGGGGTGAAGGTGGGAAGTACAGTACTTGCACTCTCAAGGAGGGGCAGAAATATTTGCAGTTTCAAGGGACATCTGAACCGTAGTATCTGTGTGCCTCTTGCAAGACAGTAATAGTAACCAATGGTGGAAAAAGTACTTTTTTCAGGTCACAATGCTCAGTGGGAGATGACCAGCATGTTAAAAGAAAACAATCATAATTTAAATAAAACTACAATCCCAGAACTATCACTTAGATCTGAACAAAATTGTACATTTATGAACCATACCACGGGCAGGGAATGTTAAACTGTAGTTCTGGAATGTTTCTTAAAGGGTTTGCCTTATATACTTGAAGTTTGTTATTAAGAAAGGTATAGAAACTCTTGAAATATTGAAAATTTTTTTTTTTTTTTTTACTAGTCCAGATAGTGGTTTGAGCACTGCCCATTTGATGTGGATGCCTCTTGTTTGTAGTGACCTCTTCAAGGGGGGCTCCTTGGCGTGGTGAAGAGGCTCTTGGTCTGAGGAATTAGCCCTGTCGGTCTTCTTCCTCAGACCGAACCTAATTACCCCCCATTCTCCCCTCCCCTATCCCATCCTCCCCATCCTCCCCTTTTTCCATTCCTCCTCCTCCTTCCCCCCCCACCCCCCCTTTTGCCTTCCTTTTTTTGGCCCTTTTTGGGATTTCCCCCACAGTGCTTATTTTCCTAGGTAGGGAAAGGGAAAACCGGGGTCCATCCCATTCCGGAGGTTCTTGGCGGGGGCGAGTTTGCCGTGGAATCGGGATTGCCGGGGGATTCCCGATCCCTCCCCCCGGTATCCCGATATTTTGGGGTTTTTTTCGGGCGACGGTGTTCTCTGGAAGCCACCTTTTTTCGGATTCCGGGGGGGGGCCCCGAAGGAGGTATCTTTGTGGGGGATACCGGCCACCCCTCTTTTGCCACCGAGGTAGCTGGGCGATGTAGGTTGCATCCCGGGATTGCGGGTTTACTGGCATGAAGGGTAGGGAAATGGCACGGGTTCCCCATGCTGCATCTGCGCTACGGGGGTGCTGGGGTCCTCTTGGGCTGGGGGGAGATTTCTGGCCCTTTCATTCCCCCTGGGAACTATTCTTCCCTGCTCCCCCTTTTTTTTATTCTTTTTTTATTTTTATTTTTTTTTCTTTCTTTTTTTTTTTTTTTCTTAAAAAAAAAAAAGCAAAGGAAAACCAAACCTGGCACCCTAGTCCATAACCCACTACCCCCGGCCCATCTTGATACCGCACCCCATTCTGACCCTGCCTTGTTTTTCCACTCTTCGGACACCCTGATGCCCCTGTCCCTTTTGCTGGTGCTGTTTCCTCACCCCTTCAGGTACCGGGGCTTCGACTGACCCTTTGATTTGTCTGAATTTTCCGCTCTCCTTTGACTAGTTTCCCCCGGCTTCTCCCTCTACGGTAGGCAATTTTCGAATCGCCCGCCCTTTTCCCACCCCGGGACCAACTCCGGGTCCTCCCCCAAACCCCAACGAAAATCTCCTGTATGCTCCTTCGACCTTCCCATTCTACCGGAAAAACCGACACGTCAACCATCCCTCTCCACGCTAGTTTGGGACCCACATGGACAAAATTCTTTACTTTAAGACCGATTTCTTTTTCTGCCTACCTTTCTGACCATAGTATTGGGGCAAAGCGCTCCTGCGTAATTTTGGGTAAGAATTTCATTTTCATGCCTTAAGACGGTATGCCACGTCACTGTCCAAAATCCCCACCCACCATATCTTTCTCCCTTCGAATATCGAACTACCCTACACTATTGAAAAACATCTTTCTCTAAATTTTTTTAGGGGTACGCATTCTGCTCCATACCATAGCCAAACAGAATTTCCAGTCTGGGGCAATGACATTTTGAACACTGAACTCCGGGATCCCCCAATCCCAAATAGCCTTTTTGTCCCCTGCCCGGGGGGGAGACTTACCCTTCAAGTGGCTCGTTTTAACTTTGACGTGGAGAACTCCCGTCCTCTGTATATGTCGCGGGACATGGGTTTACAAGTTCGAAAATGATCCCACCCGCAACATGTAAAAATTGCGGGCTTTTTGGGTCACCCAGCGAAATATTGCAGATCTAGGGCCGAATCCCCAGTCTGTGGTCCCGCGACCTTTCTAAACATCTTGAGTCAACCTCCATTTTGCCCTTAATTGTAATGAAGCTCACCCTTCGTACCCCCCCGCCGTTCCCAAAGGTTACTTAAATGAACGTAAACCCTTCCCTCAAAGGGGCAAAGGGGCCCCTTAGGCTAGGGCTTTTACTCACCCCCCCCAAAGGGAGACTACCCCCCGTGTTACTTATCCGTGCTTCCAAAATTCCCCCACTTCTGGGGTCCCACTTCTGCAGCCTCCTCTGTTGTTACCCCTCCCAACCACTAGGGCAATCTAACCCCTTTTAAACGCCCTTTTGGCTCTGACGTCCCGACTAAAACTCATCTGTTCTCGCATCTTCGCGTCCTTTCCTCAAAAACCCCAGGATTGAAAAACCCCTGTACGACCCTAAAAACCAATCGCCCCTCTACTCAGAAGTCCAAAAAATCCACATTACTCAAATCTTCTTTCCCCCTTCCCTTTCCCCCTTCTTCCACCTCCCCCTTTTACCTTTCCAGTTCTTTACGTTTTTTCTTCCCCCCCCCTTCTGGCTCAAACAATGTGGAGATTCCCCCCTCCCCCGTACTATCCCTTCCACCCCCACCCCTCCCAAGTTTCTCCCTTTTCCCCCAAACCTCCCGGTTTCTGCCTCTTCTGCCCCCCCCCCCACACTTATCCCAGTCCCTTAACTTTTCCCCCCCCTCATTTTTGGTACGTCCATTACTGCCCAATCTTTACTCACCCTCCTCCTTCTCTCTCCAATATGGTCCCCATACATCTTTGAATTCAGAAACACTTGAAGCCATTTCAAGTTTTGCAGAACAAAACCCTTTAAATGGACACGTTTCCCTTTCCCTGTTCCTTCTCTTCCCTCCCCTCCATTTTCACAACCCCATTTTTTCGCAACGCCCGTTCCTTCCTACTTGAACGCTTCCAATCCACCACACGTTGCTTTTCTAACCCCTCTACCGGGAGGTGCCTTTACCTACAGTTCCTGGTTTTTTTCTTCATTGCCAATCATGGCCTATTTACGGGGAAATTCCCCGGGGGCCTCAGGGGAAAGGGGTGAGTTTCAGATTTTGCTTTCCCCAGGTTTTCCCCTGTTGGCTTTTTTACAAAACCAAAATTACACTCGGCTGTTTTCCAACCTATCTCGGGCTAAAAATTTTATTGTATTCTTTCGGACCCTTTTTTCCAATGGGCCCTTTTTAAATAAAGTGCCCTTCTACGCAATGAAAATTCCGACTGCAACTTTTTGCCATACCGCTGATTACACGCAGCCCCCTTATCCATTTGAATAATGGTTTACAATAATTTTCTTTATATTCTCCCCTTCTAGGCATTTTCTATCCCAGACTTTGCCTTTCTTGTTTCATCCTTCCACCCCCCCTTTTCTTTACTTGGTGATTTTAAAAACCCCACCATTTCCTCTGGGGGGGTCTCATTGTGACTCCGTGGCATCCTTGGGGGTTTTTCTCCCTCTCACCCCCTCCTGTTTAAATACGGGTACTCCCCCCCCATTTTGCCTCGTACCATACTCTCTCTTGCATCATCTATCTTCTGCTCTTCCTCCCGCACAAACTTCACCTGTCTGTTCTACCAGACTTACATGACAGCGATCTTTTTTTCCGACTTTTTATTTTTTTCCTTCCTTTTCACCACCTTTCCGAACCCTAGCTGGCAATTTGATCGGAAAATTTTGGGATTTTTACCACACCTCACTGCTTTTTAGTGAGGGTTCCTTTTCATCCTCCTTTTGAGAGCCAACACATCTTTTGACGTCATTTTATACCGGCATTTTCTATTCTATACCCAGACCCAGGCAGGCATTCTCAAAGGGCGTCCCTTTGGTGTCTCCTCTTGTGCTCGGCAGTACGTTTGAAAGGGTGCTGCAGGGGGCGGAAACCGGTACAATAGAACCGCTAAAGGACTTCTTGTTTTTTAAACAGAAGCGTGCGATCGCTCGCCGTGTCATCCGTGAAGTAAACGCATTGTGGCAAGACTGTTTCCCCCATCACCTCTGCTTTTTCTATGAGTGCAGTCTAAAAAAGTGAGGAAATTTGAGGGGGTAAATACTCTCCTACCCCTCCTGTTCAAAAGGGGTCACGGGTTGATGTAGAAAACCCCTTTCTCGACGTTGCCTTTGAACTTGGCCACATCTGGTCCGTATTTCCCCGAGGGCCCAAACATCCCCTCTTTTTCTTTCCTAAAATCTGCCAGAGAGTTAGTCCCTTGGCCCCTTTTTCTTCTCTCAGAGAAGAAAGATAAGGCCTTTTACACTTCAAGAACGGAGGCAACGCTCTCAGCTTCCCGAACATGGGGCAGCTGGGCCTGACGACATTCATATTCTATGTTCAACATTTAATCGGTCACCTTTTTAGTCCCTTACACCTCTTCAATCTTTTTTGGCACAAGGATTCTTCCCCGTGGGGAAATCTCCCATTTTCCCCTTTTTCCGCAAACCGGGGGACTACAGGGCATGATGCCTCCCCAATTTCCCCCGCTCCCTTCCCATGCATTTGAAAGTGATGGAAAGTCTCGTAAATGACGTTTTTAAAGTGGATTTAGAGACACACAACCCTCTCCCGCTAGTCAATATGGCTTTCGTAAGGGTCGTTTTTACCTAGACCCCTTACTAGTTGATACGAGTTCGAATGCCTTTGCGAAAACACTCATTATTGCCATATTTTTTGACCTTTAAAGGGATATGACAAACTTGGAGGTAATTTTTTTTGGCCCCGGCCCCTTTCCTTAGGCCCCCGAGGGAATCTACCATCCTTCCTTAGAACTTTTTAACTGACGAATTTCCCTGTTTGAGTCAATAATGTTTTTTCCCCGGACTTCGTCCAAGTGAAGGTGTCCCCCCAGGGATGTGTTCTAAGCACAACACTTTTTCCTTTTCTTTAAAAGATTTGGCCTCGTTTTTCCACCCAATAATTTGGTCATCACTCTATGTTGATGACTTCCTATTGCTTGTGCAGGCGCTACTTCTCTTATTTCAGTTTCTCTCCGCATGCGTCGAACCGGTTTTCCACTTGGCCACCACGCTAGTTTTAAATTTTTTTAAGTACCAAAACTCACCAATTTCTTTTAAAAGAAACCCTGTTTTCCTGATCATCCTTTTTATCTCAGGCTCCCGATCCCCCCAAGGGATAGCAGGGTTTCCCACCTTCTCTTTTACCGTCGGTTTTTTCCTGGAAAAATCACATTACCCTCTGAAGGCAAATGTCACAGCCGGCTTTAAACTTCTTAAACCCTTCTCATCTTTTCCCGGGGAGCTGATCGTCGAACTCTGCTTTGCCACATTTACCCTCATTTTTTTCGAAACTCGATTAAAGGTGACCCAATTTATTCCGCGGGCCTCCCTGCTACTCTCTCACCTTAACTTTTCCACCCCAAGGATTACGTTTTTTCCTTGGTGCTTTTTTTGCTCTTTCCCTGTTGAGAGCCTCTAACAATGAAGTTCCATCCTTGTCCCGACGCCGGATGCCCATTTCCCTTTGCTACTAGTACGCTCTCACAAACTACACAAACCTTTCCCTTTATAGAAGGTCCCCCCGATTTAGTAACATTTTTTATTCGTTCGCCGCCCGTTTCTCCGTCCCTTTTCTCTTCGCCCACATTCACTCGTCTTTCCCCTTTAGTACCACCTTTATTGTTCAGTAGCATCCACTTTTCCCTACCCCCCTGGGAAATTCCACTTTCGGGTCTGTTCTTTTTCACTCCCTTGCTCGAAAAACTCAACTGCCTACGGTGGGTTCCCGCCTCCTTTTTCTTGATCACTCCACTCCCTTTTCCAGCCACCGCGTGCACCAAAGGCTTTCCCCAATCTCAGATGGTGTCGATTCCAGCATGTTTCCGGACAGCGTCTGCGGGGGGATTTACTATCTTCAGCTAGCATTTTTACTTCTGAACTGACCATTCTTGCAGCACTTTTTCTATCGATCTAGCCTTGTCTCATTTGTGTAGTCTCAGACCCCTTTGTGCTCTACAGGCTATAGAAAAAATTTTATACATCTCATCCCCTAGTTCCCCCTATCCAACTTTGGGACCTGTACTCACCAAACATAAAGATATTGTTTTTTTTTTGGGGGCCCTGGCAGTCGCTACGGCAATGAACGGGAACACGCTGCGTGGTCGCATACAGGCCCTACCAATTTTCCCATCGGGGTTTTTCCATTTCTGGGACTATTTTGCTGAATAGCTTTCCCACCTTTGCCCCGTTGGGAACAACGTTTGGGAAGCTCTGCTCGGTAAAAACTTCATTCTATTAAAACCGAACATAGGTTACTGGCCCGTCTTCTTTTTCATCAGTGCCGAGGTTGGGGGACCCTCTCTCCCGCCTTCGCATTGGCCCCACCGTCTTACTCATGGGGAAACTCATGGAGAGGGCCCCCCGTTCCCCTCGTGAGCATGCAAGTTTCCCGATCGATTTGCCCATTCTTTTAAAGCCCCCCCATCAACGAGCACCAGAATTTACCCCCAAAGTCTCTTCGTTCTACTACCTCTCTTACCTTTTCCCTCTTGCTGATGACCCTCCTTTAATCCTGACTCTCTCTTGCTTTTTGACAACGACTGATTTTCTCCACAAACTCGATATACTTTTCGCACTCCCCCCCCCATTCTAGTTCAGTCCCTTGGGTGGCCCCTTTAAAACCCTTTTTACCCTCCACTAACCCCCCTCTGTTATCCTTTTAAACCCATTACTCATCCATCTCCCTTTTTTGCCACCTGTGCCCTCGCTTCCTTCCGCCCTGCAGCGCTGTAAGCATTTTGGCTTAGCGCTTCTTTTTATTATAATAATAAAATAATTGTTTTTAGTGAGCAGTAATCTATTGGAAAGCAAAATCATGCCCCAAAACAAAATATAAGTGGGAAGTACAATATATGAAAAGAAACGGAAAATCCACTGTAGTACATATTCGATGTGCACTGGTCATCCATCATTTATATTGTACGGGGAGTATGTAAGTGAATTGGTTCACACTAGGTTGTTAAAAGTTAAATTTTTGTTCTCCAGGGTAGTGATCCTTCCCAAGCCATCAACCTGATCACTGATGTTAAGCTGGCAGAATTTGAGGCATCTGAAGCACCTCAGTCAACTGGGGGAGTGGTGTCCTGGTCTCCACCACAACAAAACTGGAATGCATGGACCAGCTGTAATTTGGATGAGGGTCCATTGTCTACAGTAGGTATTTTAATTTTTCTTCTTTTCAGACCGGCCATATCCCACCGAGGCAGGGTGACCTAAATAGGAAAATGAAAGTTTCTCTCTCTTTTTTTTAATAATTTTTCAAGGAAGGGTTTCAGCCCTTTGCCCCGGCATTTCAGTTGCTTTTTATGACATGCATGGCTTAAAGGGGGAAGAAATCTGTTCCACTTTCCCCCTGGAGATAAAGAAAAAAACAAAGAAGAACAACAAGTAAGAAGATAGAAAACCCAGAGAGGTGCTTGTGTTATATGCTTGTACATGTATGTGTAAAGGGGACCTAAGGTAATAGAATTAGGCCAGACGGGAAATGAAACCTTTCATTTTGAGACGAAAAAGACAACAGTAAAACAGTTCAGGTTTTCCCTTTCACCCGGCAGGGCAGTAGTATTCCCGGGGGTTGCTGTCTACCAACCTACTATCAGGATTTTAAATTTTTTTTTTTTTTTTTTTTTTTTCCCAACAAGTCGCCGCTCCCCCCGAGGCAGGGTACCCCCAAAAAAGAAAGAAAATCCCCAAAAAAAATGCTTTCCTCATCATTCAAAAACTTTCACCACACTCACACATTATCACTGCTTTTGCAGAGGTGCTCAGAAAACAACAGTTTAGAAGCATATAAGTATAAAGATACCAACATACCCCTCCCAAAATGCCAAATATTCAAATAAAGATAAATCTTTAGTTTGTAGCCTATTATACTAATCTTTTCCTGAATGGCTGTGGAAAAATTTTTGGACTATCTTTGCCCTTGGGTGACACCCATAACTTGACAGTTTAAAACCAAAGTGAATGCTTGACATGGTACGGCAGTCCCTGACTTTCACCCTATTCCCTTCATTTTTGATTCTTTTTTCCCTTTAGATAGCCCTGAAAAAAAAATTTTTGAGTGTAAATTGGCTCTCGGGAACAAAAACTTAATTTATAATAAAACACATAAAAAATAGGGGTTTGACTGAAAAGGCTCTCAGGAGCCATTAATCTTTAAACCATAAAAATATTTAAGCTGTAAAGTGCAGGAGCTGCTTCTCTGTAGTGTAAAATGATTTCTTTTTTTAAACTTTCACTGTTTTTATCATTGTACATAAAACAAGTTTACATATGATACTAGAAGTCAGGTGAAATAATTATACTAAAGAAAATAATGCAGCTACAGATGTTTTTGAAAGATTAGGAGAGCACAAGTAGTACAAGCCCATAGCTAGTGATGTGGAGATGCTGGACCACCACCACACTTCCCAGGATTAGTTACAGAGAGAGAGAGAGAGAGAGAGAGAGACGGAGAGAGAAGATGGAGAGAGAGATGATGGAGAAGAGATTGATGGAGAGAGAGCGAATGGAGAGAGAGAGATGGAGAAGAGGAGAGATGGAGAGAGAGAGATGGAGAGAGAGAGATGGAGATGGAGATGTGGAGGCTTTTCAGAAAAAAATGTGATGTGCTTATAAGATGGGGAAGAAATGAATTATGACTTTGAACTTGCAGTATTTATTTTGTTAAAAAAAAAAAATATAGTAATAAATGGTACTGTATGTCCATTTGAAATAGTTTGCTTCCCTGCTTGAATTTATATGTTAGATTCTGCTAGTTTCTAGTGCTCAGAATTAGGTGCATTCTCAGTACTGCCCTCTTATTTTTCTCAGCTTACCCAAGGGTTACCAGAATCTCTTCATTCCTCTTCGGACAATTACGGTGATGATCAGTTAACTTTTTACAATTATGGTTTTGTGAGTAAGAGAGAGATGAAGTATTTTATGAATGTGGATGATATGCTGGAGTGCAATGGTTCTAGTTCTCCATGATGATGCTCAGTGTTAAAAGTAATATGAAAGGATACACATCACATATAAGTGATGGTGAAAGTGTTGAATGATGATTAAAGTATTTTTCTTTCTTTTTTTTTTGGCTCTTTCTTTCTTTTGAGTCACCCTGCCTTGGTGGGAAATGGCTGATGTTTAAAAAAAAAAAAAAGTCAAGGGTCATGGATTGGGCTGCAGGGGCAATGACCCCCTGGAACACCCTCTAGGTAGACTATATGATAAATTCTAAGCATTCTTCAGGTGAGTGGTCTTTTGTCAATATCAGGCACACGATCCTGATTATTCTGGTTTTGTTGTATTCTAAAGAAATTATTCTGTTTAATGTTTATTGATTGGGGATGCAGTTTTATGTAACATTTAAACACTAACCACACTGTCACTTTTCTCCTCAGCTCACTTTAAATCAAATTAGTGCTGATTTGCAAAGAGCTCAAAAGGACCGTCTGCAGAGTGATCAAAGGTTACAGTCACTGTTGGAACAGAGAACCCAGTTACCTGTGTACAAAATGAAGCAGGATATAATGGCTGCCATTTATGAAAACCCAGTTACTATCATTAGGGGCAACACAGGCTGTGGTAAGACAACTCAGGTATGTATTGAGTTCTTTAATTTTTTTTTTTAATCCATCTGATTGATATATAGCATGAGCTGATAAACAACTTGGAAGGTCTCATAATTTTTTAAAATCAGTATTAATGTATTTGTTTAATATGTTAAGCCAGTTTACAAAAGGCATTCAAACCATACTATAGAGCATAAGATGTATGATATAGAACCATAACTGAGAACTCGGTAGTATTACTATCAGAACTGCAAGAAAATTTTTGGATGTAATAACTACTCTCTCCTTTTCCCTGAAACAGGAGGTACCATTCTAGTGATAATGCATACTTTTAAAGTAAAAGCACTTACTCTAGAATGTAATATTGCTGTATACATAGCTCTATTTTATGGCTAGGATTACACTAGGGTTTTGTACAGCAACTGTCAAACCATTTCATTGATTGCCCCCCAAGTCTGCAGCACATTCAAGTCTTGCATGGTTGTTTCACACCTGCAGAGTGCTGTAATATTTACAAATATGCCAAAATGACACCCCAGTCTTCACTCAGATGCCATCGTAATCTGGCTCCTGAGATAGCTTTGCTATGACAAGCTACACAAGTTTAAATATACAGTAGGGCCCCACTTATATGGCAGGTTAGGTTCCAGGCTACTTCCGTAAAGCTGAAATCACCGTAAAGTGGAGAGCCCTTTTTTTCCATTTATAAATGCATATAAATGCTAGATAACAAGTTTGCACTAACATATATTAAGTTACCAATAGAACTAGATATTAAAAACAATAAAAAAGTAAAATACACATATAGTACACTCATTACTTACCTTAAAATATTTGTAGTCTTAATGTAGGACGAGATGAGTAGTATTTATATTAAGAAATCAGGTGTCGTAGGTATGGTAGCCAGCCAGGCCACTCCACCCCATCCACTTAACATTTAAAGCATCCCAGAGTGATAAAGTGCATATACAGTTCACTCATTACTTACCTCAAAATATTTCTCATCTTAATGTATGGTGAGAGACAAGTAAACGAGATAAAACAAATGAACGAAAGAGAGAGAGGACAGAGACGTGGAGGATATAAACAAACACGTTTATATTATACCATAATGCAAACACAAGGTAAAGTGTTTGTATTATGAAATAAGATAATAATAAGATAATATATTGCAGCCAGCAAGAGACCGGTTGAAGGCAGCGGTAGATGTCCTGGTCTAAGGGCAATGTGTGGTGTAAATATATGCAAAAAATTTCGGAGTGTGGAATATAGGAGAAGGTGTGGAGTTAAAAAAAGTATTAGTCAGAGTGAGGGCAGAAGAGGGGTGTGTTGAGGTTGTTTTGGTTTGGTCATGTTAGAGAGAATGGATCCCATTAGAATGACATGGAAAGTACATATAAATCTATAGGGGAAAGGAAGGCGGGGTAAGGGGTCGTCCTCGGAAAGGGTTGGAGAGAGGGGGTAAAGGAGGTTTTGGGTAAGGGGCTTGGATTTCCAGCAAGCGTGGCGTGAGCGTGTAGAAGAAGTGAATGGAGACGAATGGTACTTGGGACCCTGACATCAGTGGAGTGTAGAGGTAATATTTAGTGAAGGATTCAGGGAAACCGGTTAATTCCATATAGTCGGACTTGAGTCCTGGAAATGGAAGTACAATGCCTGCACTTTAAAAGGAGGGGTTTGGGATATTGCGAAGTTTGGAGGGATATTTTGTGGTATTTTATATGTGTATGCTTTCTAGACCTTGTATTCTGAGCTCCCCTCATGCAAAAACAGTGATAATGGCGAGAGTGGTGAACGGAGTTTGAATGATGATGAAAGTTATTTTCTTTTTTGGGGATTTTCTTTCTATTTTTGGGTCTACCCTGCCTCGGTGGGAGACTGGCCGACTTGGTTTGAAAAAAAACAAAAAAAAAAAAAAAAATAATAAGAAAGAATGATAATAATAATGTACTATAAATAATGTACTAATATAAAGATTGGTTTAAGAAGATGAGTTTAATCATAGAATTAGATGAGGAAAAAAGGTGAAGTGGTGCATTGAGGTATATGTGGGTCAAAAAACGTTATCTATGGAGAGCAAAAGAAGGGAATGTAAGACAGTATAGTAGTACCAACACGCTATATGATGTGAAGCCGGTGTATATGCAGCAGGCAAAGGAGACGGTTGGAGGCCAGTGGAGATTCCTGTCTAAGGGCAATGTGTGGGTGTAAATATTATGCAGAAAATTCGAGTGTGGAAATTAGGAGAAGGTGTGGGTTATAAAAGCATTAGTCAGAGGCAGAAGAGGGGTTGTTAGGTGTTTGGTCATTTAGAGAGAATGGATCAAAGTAGAATGACATGGAAAGCAATATAAATCTATAGGGGAAGAAAGAGGTAGGGGTCGTCCTCGAAAGGGTTGGAAAGAGGGGGGTAAAGGAGGTTTTGTGGGTGAGGGGCTTGGACTCCAGCAAGCGTGCAATGAGCGTGTTAGATAGGAGTAAATGGAGACGAATGATACTTGGGACCTGACGATCTGTTGGAGTGTGATCAGGGTAATATTTAATGAAGGGATTCAGGGAAACCAGGTTATTTTCATATATTCGGACTTAGTCCCTGAAAATTGGAAGTACATCCGGCACTTAAAGGAGGGTTTGGATATTGGCATTTTGGGAGGGAATATGTTGTGTATCTCTATACGTTATATGCTTCTAAACTGTTATATATTCTGAGCATCGTCTTGCAACAGGCAGTGATATGTGTGAGTTGTTGTATAAAGTGAAACATGAAGATGAATAGATTTTCTTTTTTGGGGATTTTTCTTTCTTTATTTTGGTCACCCTGCCTCGGTGGAGATACGTACACGCGCTTGTTGAAAAAAAAAAAAAAAAAAATAAAGATTGGTCATGTGAAAAGTGGGTTAACATAAGCGTGTAATGCAACTGGAGCAGAGACTTGTAGAGGAGAGAGAGAGATTTTGGAAAGTTGATTGAATGCGTGGGAGTTTTGAATCAATTGTATCTATCTATAATAGTGGTTGGGGATTTCAATGCTAAAGTGGGTAAAAATGTTATGGAGGGAGTAGTAAGGTAAATTTTGGGGGCCAGGGGTAAATGTAAATGGGAGCCTTTAATTGAGCTATGTGTAGAAAGAGATTTGTAATTTAAGTAATACATATTTTATGAAAAAGAGGATAAATAAATATACAAAGTAATGATTAGCACGTAATGAAAGTAGTTTATTAGATTATGTATTGGTGGATAAAAGGTTGATGGTAGGCTCCAGATGTACATGTTTTATAGAGGGGCAACTGATATATCGGATCATTATTTAGTTGTAACCCCTACAGTTAGAGTAAATGAGGTAGATTGGGAAAAGAGGAAGGTGGCACAACAAGTAAAGGGAGGTGAAAGTTATAAACTAAGGGAGGAGGAAGTTCGGGTGAGATATAAGAGACTAATTGGCAGAAAGGGGGCTAGTGCAAAGAGAGTAGTGGGGGGGTGTGAAGAGGGTGAATAGTTTTTAAACAATGCAGTAAAAATGTTATGTTGGGCAGAAGTTTGTGGTTAACTGGGAGGGGGATATATCAGGAGGAAAGAGGAGTGATTGTTGGAATGAATGAAAGTAAAGGACCTGTGACTAAAAGAGTAAAAAAGGGTAGCTCAGCGTTGCAAGAGGTTTATAACACAAAGCAGAAGTGTTATAAGAAGAGCAGAGTCTATAGTGGAGAGTAAAAGTGAAACGGTAAACGAGATGGTGAGAGAGTTGCAAAAGCGAAGCAGATGATAGAGTGGGAGAGGCAACTGTTCAAGAAATTGTAATGAAAATAAGAAAAAATTTGGAGTGAGTTAAACAAGGTTAAGAAAGCTAAGGGAAAGGTATGGTCATTTTCAGTTAAAAAACAGAGTAGGGGAGTTATTAGATGGGGAGATGGAGGTATTTAGGTAGATGGCGAGAATATTTGAGGAACGTTTAAATGTTAAGGAAGAAAACAGACGCAGTATTTCATGCACTGGTCAGGGAGGTATACCATCTTTGTAGGAGTGAAAAGGGAAGAGCCAGAATGAAATGTGGGGAGGGTACGTGAGGCCAAATACGTAAAATTGAAAAGGTGGTAAAAAGCAGCTGGAACTGATGGATCATGACAGAAATGTTAAAAGCAGAGGGGATATAGTGTAGTGGTTGGTACTTTTGTTAAATGTTATGAAAGAGGGGAAGGTACCTAGGGATTGGCGGAGAGCATGTATAGTCCTTTATATAAATGGAAAGGGGACAGAAGAGACTGTAAAAATTATAGAGAAGGAATAAGTTTTACTGAGTATACCAGGAAAAGTGTACTCGAGGGTTTAATTGAAAGAATTAGAGGTAAGACAGAATGTAGATTGCGGATGAGCAAGAGGTTTCAGAGTGGAGGTAAGGGGATGTGTAGATCAATTTTACATTGAAGCATATATGTGAAGATTATTTAGATAAAGGTAGGGAAGTTTTTTATTTGCATCTCATATGGAATTTAGAACGGCATATGATAGAGTGGATAGAGGAGTAATGTGGCAGATGTTGCAAGTATATGGAATAGGTGGTATTACTAAATGATGTAAAGAAGTCTCTTATGAGGAAGTGAGGCTCAGGTTAGGGTGTGTAGAAGAGAGGGAGACTACTTGCCCTCGGTAAAAGTCGGTCTTAGACAATGGGATGTGTAATGTCACCATGGTTGTTTATATATTTTAAGATGGGGTTGTAAAGGAAGTAAATGCTAGGGTGTTTTGGTAGAGAGAGGGTGGGTTAAATTTTGGGGAATCAAAATTTCAAAATGGATTGAACACTAGTTACGTTTTGCTGATGAACCGTGCTTATGGAGATTCAAGAGCTGATTGCAAAGGTTAGTGGATGAGTTTCGGGATGTGTGTGTTAAAGGTAGAAAGTTAATGTCGAGTGTATCTGAACATAGAAGATGTAAGGTGATGAGGGTGTCAAATATTTAGAAAAAGAAAAAGATTAGGATCAACGGATGCGCAATTGGGAGGAGGAGTCATATGGACGAAAGCGTGAATGTTTTCAGATACTTGGGAGTTTTGCATGTGTCGGCAGATTGATTTATGATAAGATGGAGGTTAATCATAGAATGATGAGGGAAAAAAGGTGAGTGGTGCATTGAGATACATGTGAGTGGGCAAGTAGGTAAAAATGAAAGGGGGAAGGCAGCCGGGATTGATGGGATAAAGATAGAAATGTTCAAAAGCAGGTGGGGATATAGGTTTTTTGGAGTGGTTTGGTTGCAAATATGTAATAAATTGTTATGGAAGAGGGTAAGGTACCTAGGGATTGGCAAGAGCATGCATAGTTCCTTTGTATAACGGCAAAGGGGATAAAAAGAGCAGTGCAAAAATTATAGGGGGATAAGTCCTGTTGATGGGATCATGACAGAAATGTAAAATATCAGGGGGGATATAGTGTTGGAGTGGGTGTGACTTTTTGTTTAATAAATTTATGAAAGAGGGGAATGGTACCTAGGATTAGGCAGAGAGCATGCATATTCCCTTTATATAAAGGAAAGGGGACAAAAGAGACTGTAAAAATTATAGAGGAAATAAGCTTACTGAGTATACCCGGAAAGTGTACGGTAGGGTTTATAATTGAAAGAATTAGAGGTAAGACAGAATGTAGGAATTGCGGATGAGGCAATGGAGGTTTTAGAGATTTGGGTAGGGGATGTGTAGATCAGGTGTTTTACCATTGCGAAGCATATGATGAGTGAACAGTATTTAGATAAAGATAATATATAGTTTTATATTGCATTTAAGGATTTAAACAAGGCATATGATAGAGTGGATAGAGGAGCAATGTGGCAGATGTTTGCAGATAATGGAATAGGTGAAGTTATTAAATGCGTAAAGAGTTTTTTAGGAGGATAGTGAGGCTCAGTTTAGGGTGTGTAGAAGAGAGGGAGACTTACTTTCCCGATAAAAGCAGGTCTTAGACAGGATGTGTAATGTCACCATGGTTGTTTATATATTTATAGATGGGGTTGTTAAGGAAAGTAAATGCTAGGGTGCTTTGGGAGTGGGTTGGGATAAATTTATGGGGAATCAAATATTCAAAATGGGAATTGACACAGTTACTTTTTGCTGAGATACTGTGCTTATGGAGAGATTCATAAAGAAAAATAGCAAAGGTTAGTGGATGAATAAGGGAATGTGTGGTAAAAGGTAAAAGTTGTAAAGTGAACAAGAAAAGAGTACAGTTGATGAGGGTGTCAAATGATTTAGATAAAAGAAAAATTGGGATCTCGCAAATTGGGGAGGAGGAGGTATGGAAGAAGTGAATGTTTTTCAGATACTTGGGAGTTGACGTGTCGGCGGATGACTATGAAGGATGAGGTTAATCATAGAATTGATGAGGGAAAAAAGGTAGTGTGCGTTTGAGGATATTGCATGGAGTTCAAAAAACCTTATCTATGGAGCGCAAAGAAGGATGTATGAAAGTATAGTAGTACCCAACACTCTTATTGGGTTGTGGAAGCTTGGGTGGTAAATGCAGCAGCGAGAGACCGGTTGGAGGCAGTGGAGATGTCCTGTTCTTAAGGGCAATGTGGTGGTTAAATAATCTATGCAGAAAATTTCTGAAGTGTGGAAATTAGGAGAAGGTGTGGATTAATAAAAGTATTAGTCAGGTTAAGGGCAGAAAGAAGGTTTGTTGAGGTGGTTTGGGGTCATTTAGAGAGATGGATCAAAGTAGAATGACATGGAAAGCATACAAATCTATAGGGGAAGGAAGGAGGAGGGTAGGGGTTCCGTCCTCGACAGGGTTGGCGAGTAGGGGTTAAAGAGGTATTTGTGGGTAAGGGAGCTTGGACTTCCAGCAAGCGTTGCGTGAGCGTGTTCAGATAGGAGAGTGCAATGGAGACGAAGGGTAACTGAGTTGGGACCATGACGATCTGTTGGAGTGTGAGCAGGGTAATATTATAGTGAAGGAATCAGGCGAAACCCGGTTATTTTTCATATAGTCCGGATTACTCTGAGTCCTGAAAATGGGAAGTACAAGTGCCTGGCACTTCAAAGAGGGGTTTGGGATATTGGCAGTTTGGAGGAATATGTTGTGTATCTTTAATGGTATAGTGCTCTAGACTGTTTGTATACTGAGCACCTCTGCAAAAACATGATAATGTGCGACGGTTGTGCGCTCTGAAAGTGTAGAATGATGATGAAAGTATTTCTTTTTGGGATTTCTTTCTTTTTTTTTTGGTCCACCCTGCCTCGGTGGGAGACGGCCGACTTGTTGAAAAAAAAAACGCAAAAAAAACTAAACAACAAAAGTGTCTGTTTGAGTCATACCTGGCAACAGTCTGTATGGATGTTTATTATTGAAAGAATTAAGAGTTAAGAGACGCAGAATAGGATAGCAGATGAACAAGAGCTTTAGGAAAGGTGAGGGGGGTTGTTGACCAGGTGTTTACAGTGAAACATATAAGTGAACCTATTTAGATAAGGCTAAAGAGGTCTTGTGTCATTTATGGATTTGTGAAAAGGCGTATGAACAGGTGGATAGGGGCAATGTGGCAGAGAGATGTTGCAGGTGTATGGTGTAGGAGTGGTTACTGAAAGCCAGTGAAGAGTTTTTACGAGATAGTAGGCTCAAGTTAGAGTGATGTAGGAAAGAGGAAATTATTTCCCAGTAAAAGTAGGCCTTAGACAAGGATTTGTGACTTTCACTGTGGTTGTTTAATATATTTATAGATGGGTTGTAAGAGAAGTAAATGCGAGGGTCTTGGCAAGAGGCGTGGAGTTAAGAGATAAAGGGAATCGCACACAAAGTGGGAGTTGTCACAGCTGCTCTTTGCTGATGACACTGGTGCTCTTGGGAGATTCTAAGAGAATTGCAGAGATTGGAGGAATGAAATTTGGTAGGGTGGTGCAAAAGAAGAAAATGTAAAGTGAATACAGGAAAGAGTAAGGTTATGAGGATAACAAAAAGATTAGGTGATGAAAGATTGGATATCCGATTGGAGGGAGAGAGTAAGGAGGAGTGAATGTATCAAATATTTGGGTAGGGACGTGTTCAGTCGTATGTTTCTATAAAAGATTAGTAATAATAGTATTGATGAGGGGAAAATGGGTAGTGGTGGCACGTAGAAGTCAGTGAGACAAGAACTTTGTCCTTGGAGGCAAAGAGGGAATGTATGAGAGTATAGTTTTACCAAACGCTCTTATATGGGTGTGGAACATGGGTGATGATGTTGTCAGCGAGGAGAAAGCTTGAGCAGTGAGAGGATGTCATGTCTGAGAGCAATGTGGTGGTTGTGAATTAATGCAGGAGAAGTCATAGTTTGGAAGTTTAGGAGGTGCGGATTACCAAAACTGTTCTATTCCCAAAGAGGGCTGATGAAGGGTTGTTGAGGTGGTTCGGTGAACATGTGGTAGAGAATTAGCGAAACAGAATAACTTCAAGAGGAGTGTTATCAGTCTGCTAGTGGAAGGAAGGCGGGGTAGGGGGTCGGCCCTGGAAAGGTTGGAGGGAGGGGGGAAAAGAGTTTGTGTGCAGGGGCTTGACTTTCCAGCAGCATGCGTTAGCGTGTTTGATAGAGTGAATGGAGACAAATGGTTTTTTAATACTAGACATGCTGTTGGAGTGTGAGAGAAGTAAACATTTATGAAGGGGTTCAGGGAAACCGCAAGCCGGACTGAGTCTGGAGATTGGGAAGTATCTGTGCCTGCACTCTGAAGGAGGGTGTTAATTTGCAGTTTAAAAAAACTGTAGTGGTAAAACACCTTCTGGCAAGACAGTTATGGAGTGAAATGAGGTGAATGTTTTCTTTTCGGGCACAACCACTTGGTGGGAATCGGCAGTGTGATAAAAAAATAATATAATAATAATACAAACGTTATCTATGGAAGGCAAAGAAAGGAATGTAATGAAAGTAATGGTAGTACCAACACTCTTATATGGATGTGAAGCTTGGAGGTTAAATGCAGCAGCAAGGAGACAGTTGGAGGCAGTGGAGATGTCCTGTTATAAGGGCAATGTGTGGTGTAAATTTTATGCAGAAAATTCGGATGTGGGAATTATGGAATAAGAGATATGAGTTAATAAAAGTATTACGGTCAGAGGGCAGAAGAGGGTTGTTGAGGGTGGTTTGGTCATTTAGTGAGAGAATGGATCCAAAGTAGAAGAGGACATGAAAAGCATATAATCTATAGGGGAAGGAAGGCGGGGTAGGGTCGTCCTCGAAAGGGTTGGAGAGGAGGGGGTAAAGGAGGTTTTGTGGGCAAGGGCTTGACTTTCCAGCAAGCGTGCGTGGAGCGTGTTAGATAGGAGTGAATGGAGACGAATGGTACTTGTGTGACCTGACGATCTGTTGGAGTGGTGAGCAGGTAATATTTTAGTGAAGGGATCAGGGGGAAACCGTTCTATTTTCATATATCGGCAGACTTGTCAGTTCCCTGGAAATGTGAAATACAATGCCTGCACTTAAAGAGGGGTTTGGGATATTGCAGTTTGGAGGGATAATGTTGTGTATCCTTGGGGAATGTGGAATTGCTGTCTAAACTGGCTGTTGTATTCCTGTACGAAACCTCTCAAAAACAGTGTAATGGTGAGTGTGGTGAAAGTGTTGAATGATGATGAAAGTATTTTCTTTTGGGATTTTTCTTTTCTTTTTTTGGTCAGCGCCCTGTACTTCGGTGGAAGATAGCCAACTGTTGAAAAAAAAAATAATAATAATAAATCTCCATGGGGAAGTGGAACAGAATTCTTCCTCCGTAAGCCATGCGTGTCATAAGAAGCGACTAAAATGCCGGAAGCAAGGGGCTAGTAACCCCTTCTCCTGTATATTTTACTAAATGTAAAAGGAGAAACTTCCGTTTTTCATTTTGGGCTACCCCGCCTTGGTAGGATACAGCCGGTGTGTTGAAAGAAAGAATAATAATAAATACAATATTGTTTAGCTTCCAACACAATGCAAGCTTTCACTCTCTTTACCCCAAGTTACCCCCAGTAATATTACGGTGTACACATTTTCTTTGGTGTTGAACTAGAGAAACCGTTATTCTTTCTAACACTTCAGCGACCAGAAAAACATTTCATGGTTATGTTAATTTATTCTACTGTGGGGTGTGTTTATCAGTTTTGTGTTACGTAGTGTGTTTATTATATAATTTTAAAAAAATATCATAGATGAACTATTGAAAAATGTGTAAATTAACATAATATATGACATTTAATGTGCCTCAGTGTGATTATTATTGCTTATTATTATTATTAATATGACATCCTCAAGACACTCTTAGTGATTTTAATGTGTACCTGCATGTCAGCAAAGTATGTAGGTTTATTTAGCTACAGGTACACATAAGTATAATTATCAGAGTATATAAAAAAAAAAATTTTTTCCAACAAGTTGGCCGTCTCCCACCGAGGCAGGGTGACCCAAAAAGAAAGAAAATCCCCAAAAAGAAAATACTTTCATCATCATTCAACACTTTCACCTCACTCACACATAATCACTGTCTTTGCAGAGGCACCCAGATACAACAATTTAGAAGCATATAGTATAAAGATATATAACATACCCCTATGAAAATTTAGTGTTTGTCTAATACATAGCTGTATTATATACAGGAGGGCCACGCATATACAGCTCCCTCTCTTGTTGTTCCACATTTTCTTTGGCTTTCAGTTAAGCCATTGTTCGTTATTTTTTGCTGCTTTTACCGCTTTTCTGCACCATATTTTAAAGTTAAGTATTGTATTTTTTATTATTTTTTATTAACACACTGGCCAATTCCCACCAAGCCAGGGTGGCCCATAAAAGAAAAACTTTCCCCATCATTCACTCCATCACTGTCTTGCCAGAAGGGTGCTTTACACTACAGTTTTTAAACTGCAACATTAACACCCCTCCTTCAGAGTGCAGGCACTGTACTTCCCATCTCCAGGACTAAAGTCCGGCCTGCCGGTTACCCTGAACCCCTTCATAAATGTTACTTTGTCTCCATTCACTCCTATCAAAAACGCTCACACATGCCCGCTGGAAGTCCAAGCCCCTCGCACACAAAACCTCCTTTACCCCTTCCTTCCAACCTTTCCTACGCCGACCCCTACCCCGCCTTCCTTCCACTACAGACTGATACACTCTTGAAGTCATTCTGTTTCGCTCCATTCTCTCTACATGTCCGAACCACTTCAACAACCCTTCCTCAGCCCTCCGGACAACAGTTTTGGTAATCCCGCACCTCCTCCTAACTTCCAAACTACGAATTCTCTGCATTATATTCACACCAGACATTGCCCTCAGACATGACATCTCCACTGCCTCCAGCCTTCTCCTCGCTGCAACATTCATCACTCATGCTTCACACCCATATAAGAGCGTTGGTAAAACTATACTCTCATACATTCCCCTCTTTGCCTCCAAGGACAAAGTTGTTTGTCTCCACAGACTCCTAAGTGCACCCCTCGCCCTTTTTCCCTCATCAATTCTATGATTCACCTCATCTTTCATAGACCCATCTGCTATGTACTATGTATTTATTTTACTTTTTTATCTTTTTTTGTTAATGCCTAGCCATATTGAACACTTAACCCTTAAACGGTCCAAACAGATCGACATTCAAATTCGTAGTGCTACAAAAGTAGATCTACCTTTTTTTTTACATTTTTTCAAATATAACAAAAAAAAACGTAGATAAAAGTTTTTTCTACACGTTTTCACATGTAAAACAAAAAAAAAGATCTACATTTTTTTACATACTTTCAGATGTTGAAAAAACGTATATATATGTTTGGACCATTTAAGGGTTAATATATGATAGTGTTAACATGTTATCAGGCATTTTAGATGCATACTATACGTATATGCCAGCGATTTTCACTTATTATTTGGGGCCGTGAACCGTAGAGCTGTACAAATGAGGCTCTCCTGTACTTCTTAATATTTAATGGCTAGATTAAAACTAACTGTATTATGATTTTTTGGAGTGCATCCACAGTTATACAATATTTATTATGGCTGCATGGATCCTCTGTATTCTCAGTGGTTTACTGTGCTGTAAGTGCAGATGGTTCATTCACATCACAATTTTATTTTTTCCAACAGGTTTGTCAGTATATATTGGATGACTACATTCAGTCAGGATCAGGAGCCTATTGCAACATATTTGTCACACAGCCTCGTCGTATATCTGCAGTGTCTGTTGCTGACCGTGTTGCCTGTGAGCGTGGAGAAGATACTGGTAATAGTGTTGGATATTCTGTACGGTTTGAGTCTGTACTTCCAAGACCATATGGTGGAATATTATTCTGCACTGTTGGAGTTCTGCTGAGAAAGTTAGAAGCTGGGCTGAGAGGTGTATCTCATGTGATTGTTGATGAAATTCACGAGAGAGACATCAACACGGATTTTATACTTATTGTGTTACGTGACATGGTAAGTTGTTCCTCATTTTTTTTGTTTTTCTCTCAACAAGTTGGCCATCTCCCACTGAGGCAGGGTGACCCAGAAAGAAAGAAAATCCCCAAAAAGAAAATACTTTCATCATCGTTCAACACTTTACATCACTCACACATAATCACTGTTTTTGCATAGGTGCCCAGAATACAACAGTTTAAAAGTATATACATATAAAAATACACAATATACCCCTCCAAACTGCCAGTACCCCAAACCCCTCCTTTAGAGTGCAGGTATTGTACTTCTCATTTCCAGGACTTGAGTCCGGTTATATAAAATAACCGGTTTCCTTGAATCCCTTCACTAAATATTACCCTGCTCACACTTCAACAGCTCATCAGGGTCCCAAATACCATTTGTCTCCATTCACTCCTATCTAACATGCTCATGCACGCTTTCTGAAAGTCCAAACCCCTCGCCTACAACACCTCCTTTACCCCCCTCCCTCCAACCTTTTCGAGGACGACTTCTACCCCTCCTTCCTTCCCCTACACATTTATACGCTCTCCATGTCATTCTACTTTGATCCATTCTCTCTAAATGACCAAACCACCTCAACAAACCCTCTTCAGCTCTCTGACTAATACTTTTATTAGCTCCACACCTTCTCCTAATTTCCACACTCCGAATTTTCTGCATATTTACACCACACATTGCCCTTAGACAGGACATCTCCACTGCCTCCAACCGCCTCCTCGCTGCAGCATTTACAACCCAAGCTTCACATCCATGCAAGAGTGTTGGTACTACTATACTTTCATACATTCCCTTCTTTGCCTCCATAGATAACATTTTTTGCCTCCACATATACCTCAATGCATCACTCACCTTTTTTCCTTCATCATTTCTGGATGTTGTGCAAATGATAAGAAAGAGATGATTGTGGATGTTATGAATGAGAAGAAGCTAGATGTCCTGGCTTTAAGTGAAACAAAGCTGAAGGGGGTGGGAGAGTTTCAATGGAGAGGAATAAATGGGATTAGGTCACAGGGATTCAAATAGAGTTAGAGCTAAAGAAGGAGTAGCAATAATGTTGAAGGATAAGCTATGGCAGGAAAAGAGGGACTACAAATGTATTAATTCAAGGATTATGTGGAGTAAAATAAAGATTGGATGTGAAAAGTGGGTTATAGTAAGCGTGTATGCCCCTGGAGAAGAGAGAAGTGTAGAGGAAGAGAGAGAGGATTTTGGGAAATGTTGAGTGAATGCATGGGAGTTTTGAATTAAGTGTGAGAGTAATGAGGGTTGGGGATTCAATGCTAAAGTGGGTAAAAATGTTATGGGGGGAGTAGAAAGGTAAATTTGGGGGTGCCGGGGGTAAATGTAAATGGGGAGCCTTTAATTGAGCTATGTGTAGAAAAGAAATTTGGTAATAAGTAATACATATTTATGAAAAAGAGGGTAAATAAATATACAAGGTATGATGTAGCACGTAATGAAGTAGTTTGTTTGATTATGTATTGGTGGAAAAAGGCTTATGGGTAGGCTCCAGGGTGTACATGTTTATAGAGGGGCAACTGATATATCGGATCATTATTTAGTTGTACTACAGTTAAAGAGGTAGATGGGAAAAGAGGAAGGTGGCGACAACAAGTAAGAGGGGGGGTGAAAGTGTTAAAAAAATAAGGAGGAAAGGGAAATTCGGGTGAGATATAAGCTACTATTGGCAGAAAGGTGGGCTAGTGCAAAGATGATAGTGGGGGGGTTTTAAGAGGGTTGGAATAGTTTTAAAAATGCAGTATTAGAATGTGGGGCAGAAGTTTGTGGTTATAGGAGGGTGGGGCAGGAGGAAAGAGGAAGATTGGGTGGAATGATGAAGTAAAAGGGGGTGAAAAAAAGAAAAAAAGATAGCTTATGAGAGGTTTTTACAAAGCAGAAGTGTTATAAGAAGAGCAGAGTATATGGAGAGTAAAAGAAAAAGGGAAAGAGAGTGGGGAGAGAGTGCAAAAGGAGAGCAGATGATAGAGTGGGGAGAGGCACTGTCAAGAAATTTTTTAATGAAAATAAGAAAAAAATTTGGAGTGAGTTAAACAAATTTAAAAAGCCTAGCGAAAGTATGGGTTTTTTCAGTTAAAAAAAGAGTAGGGGAGTTAGTAATGGGAAGAGGAGGTATTAGGTAGATGGCGAGAATATTTTTAGGAACTTTTAAATGTTGAGGAAGAAAGGGAGGCGGTAATTTCATGCACTGGCCAGGGAGGGATACCATCTTTTAGGAGTGAAAAAAAAGCAGAATGTAAGTGTGGTGGGGGTACGTGATGCCATTACTTAGAATGAAAAGGGGTAAAGCAGTTGGAACTGATGGGATCATGACAGAAATGTTAAAAGCAGGGGGGATATAGTGTTGGAGTGGTTGGTACTTTTGTTTAATAAATGTATGAAAAGGGGGAAGGTACCTAGGGATTGGCAGAGAGCATGTATAGTCCCTTTAATAAAAGGAAAGGGGAAAAAAAGAGATTGTAAAAATTATAGAGGAATAAGTTTACTGAGTATACCAGGAAAAATTATATGGTAGGGTTATAATTGAAAGAATTAAGGTAAGACAGAATGTAGGATTGCGGATGAGCGGAGGCTTCAGAGTGGGTAGGGGATGTGTAGATCAATGTTTACATTGAAGCATATATGTGAAGAGTATTTAGATAAAGGTAGGAGTTTTTATTGCATTTATGGATTTAGAAAAGGCATATGATAGAGTGGATAGAGGGGTAATGTGGCAGATGTTGCAAGTATATGGAATAGGTGGTAAGTTACTAAATGAATGTTAAGAGTTTTTTATGAGGATAGTGAGGCTCAGGTTAGGGTGTGTAGAAGAGAGGGGGAAATACTTCCCGGTAAAGGTAGATCTTAGACAGGGGTGTGTGATGTCACCATGGTTTTTTTAATTATTTTACAGATGGGGTTGTAAAGAAGTAAATGCAAGGGTGTTCGGAAGAGGGGTGGGATTAAATTATGGGGAATCAAATTTAAAATGGGAATTGACAGTTACTTTTTTTCTGATGATACTGTGCTTATGGGAGATTCAAAGAAAAATTGCAAAGGTTAGTGGATGAGTTTGGGAATGTGGTAAAGGTAGAAAGTTGAAAATGAAAATAGAGAAGAGTAAAAGGGGATGAGGGGTATCAAATGATTTAGGTAAAGAAAAATTGGATATCAAATTGGGGAGGAGTATGGAAGAAGTGAATGTTTTCAAAATACTTGGGAGTTGACGTGTCGGCGGATGGATTTATGAAGGATGAGGTTAATCATAGAATTGATGAGGAAAAAAGGTGGAGTGGCATTGAGGTATATGTGGAGTCAAAAAACGTTATCTATGGAGGCAAAGAAGGGAATGTATGAAGTATAGTAGTACCAACACTCTTTATGGATATGAAGCTTGGGTGGTAAAATGCAGCAGCGAAGAGACGGTTGGAGGCAGTGGAGATGTCCGTCTAAGGCAATGTGTGGTGTAAATATTATGCAGAAAATTTGGAGTGTGGAAATTAGGAAAAGGTGTGGAGTTAATAAAAGCATTAGTCAGGGGCAGAAGAGGGTTGTTGAGTGGTTTGGTCATTTAGATAGAATGGATCAAAGTAGAAAGACATGGAAAGCATATAAATCTATAGGGGAAGGAAGGAGGGTAGGGTCATCCTCGAAAGGGATGGGAGAGGGGTAAAGGGTTTTGTGGCGAGGGGCTTGGACTTCCAGCAAGCGTGCGTGAGCGTTTAGGAGTGAAGGAGACGAATGGTTTATTTTCTTGGGACCTGACGATCTGTTGGAGTGTGGCAGGGTAATATTTAGTGAAGGGATTCAGGGAAAACCGGTTATTTTCATATAGTCGACTTGAGTCCTGGAAATGGGAAGTACAATGCCTGCACTTTAAAGGAGGGGTTTGGGATATTGGCAGTTTGGAGGGATATGTTGTGTATCTTTATATGTGTATGCTTCTAAACTGTTGTATTCTGAGCACCTCTGCAAAAACAGTGATAATGTGTGAGTGTGGTGAAAGTGTTGAATGATGATGAAAGTATTTTCTTTTTGGGGATTTTCTTTCTGTTTTGGGTCACCCTGACTCGGTGGGAGACGGCCAACTTGTTGGGAAAAAAAAAAAAAAAATTCTGTGATTAACCTCATCCTTCATAAATCCATCCGCTGACATGTCAGCTCCCAAATATGTGAAAACTTTCACTTCTTCCATACTACTCCTCCCCAATTTGATATCGAATTTTTCTTTATCTGAATCATTTGATACTCTCATCACCTTACTCATATCCTGTACTTTTTAGTATCCGTACCAGTGTTGACAATGAGTCCTTATAGTTTCACATTATATGGTAAGCTGTTCTTGAAACGCTATATTCATTAGAATGTTTTATTGTTCATCAGGTATCCCTAAACGATTTCCTTATAGTTCTTGCACCATTCATATAGTCTTTTGCCACAATGTTTCTGGACATTATATTTACAATCTTATTGGAGAGAGGTATGGAAAGTGTAAATGTCTTTGCATATCTCTAAGTGGACATGATGACAAATAGATCTATGGAAGACAGGGTGGACCATGGCATAGATGAGGGGAAGAAAGGTGGGTAGTGTGTTGAGATATTTGTGGGAAGAAATTTTTTCTATGGAGGCAAAAAAGCGAATGTACCAGAATATGGCAGTACCAACACCCATATTAAAATGTGGTTGTTCAGCATAGTCTTCAAACATTTCAGTGAGGAGGCTGTAATCAGTGTAGATATTTTGCTTGAGAGCCATGTGTAGCCTGAACATGCAGAGAATTAGGAGCATTAGAATTAGACGGTATGTGATTTTTTTTTTTTTTTAACAAGTCAGCCATCTCCTACCGAGGCAGGGTGACCCAAAAAGAAAGAAAATCCCCAAAAAGAAAATACTTTCATCATCATCATTCAATACTTTCACCTCACTCGCACATAATCACTGTTTTTGCTCGGAACACAACAGTTTAGAAGCATATATGTATAAAGATACACAACATATCCCTTCAAACTGCCAGTATCCCACACCCCTCCTTTAGAGTGCAGGCATTGTACTTCCCATTTCCAGGACTCGAGTCCGGTTATGTAAAATAAGTGGTTTCCCTGAATTTTTTTTTTTTTTTTTTTTTTTTTCTCTCAACAAGTCGGCCGTCTCCCACCGAGGCAGGGTGACCCAAAAAAGAAAGAAAATCCCCAAAAAGAAAATACAGTGGACCCCCGGTTAACGAACTTTTTTCATTCCAGTAGTATGTTCAGGTCCCAGTACTGACCGAATTTTTTCCCATAAGGAATATTGTGAAGTAGATTAGTCCATTTCAGACCCCCAAACATACACGTACAAACGCACTTACATAAATATCACTTACATAATTGGTCGCATTTGGAGGTGATCGTTAAGCGGGGTCCACTGTACTTTCATCATCATTCAACACTTTCACCACACTCGCACATTATCACTGTTTTTGCAGAGGTGCTCAGAATACAACAGTCTAGAAGCATACACATATAAAGATACACAACATATCCCTCCAAAACTGCCAATATCCCAAACCCCTCCTTTAAAGTGCAGGCATTGTACTTCCATTTCCAGGACTCAAGTCCGACTATAATGAAAATAACCGGTTTCCCCTGAATCCCTTCACTAATATTACCCTGCTCACACTCCAACAGATCGTCAGGTCCCAAGTACCATTCGTCTCCATTCACTCCTATCTAACACGCTCACGCACGCTTGCTGGAAGTCCAAGTCCCTTACCCACAAAACCTCCTTTACCCCCCTCTCTCCAACCCTTTCGAGGACGACCCCTATCCCGCCTTCCTTCCCTATAGATTTATATGCTTTCCATGTCATTCTACTTTGATCCATTCTCTCTAATGACCAAACCACCTCAACAACCCCTCTTCTGCCCTCTGACTAATACTTTTATTAACTCCAACACCTTCTCCTAATTTCCACACTCCGAATTTTCTGCATAATATTTACACCACACATTGCCCTTAAACAGGACATCTCCACTGCCTCTAACCGTCTCCTCGCTGCTGCATTTACCACCCAAGCTTCACACCCATATAAGAGTGTTGGTACTACTATACTTTCATACATTCCCTTCTTTGCCTCCATAGATAACGTTTTTTGACTCCACATATACCTCAACGCACCACTCACCTTTTTTCCCTCATCAATTCTATGATTAACCTCATCCTCATAAATCCATCCGCCGACACGTCAACTCCCAAGTATCTGAAAACATTCACTTCTTCCATACTCCTCCTTCCCCAATTTGATATCCAATTTTTCTTTATCTAAATCATTTGACACCCTCATCACCTTACTCTTTTCTATGTTCACTTTCAACTTTCTACCTTTACACACATTCCCAAACTCATCCACTAACCTTGCAATTTTTTCTTTAGAATCTCCCATAAGCACAGTATCATCAGCAAAAAGTAACTGTGTCAATTCCCATTTTGAATTTGATTCCCCATAATTTAATCCCACCCCTCTCCCAAACACCCTAGCATTTACTTCCTTAACAACCCCATCTATAAATATATTAAACAACCATGGTGACATTACACATCCCTGTCTAAGACCTACTTTTACCGGGAAGTATTCTCCCTCTCTTCTACACACCCTAACCTGAGCCTCACTATCCTCATAAAAACCTTTACAGCATTAATAACTTACCACCTATTCCATATACTTGCAACATCTGCCACATTGCTCCTCTATCCACTCTATCATATGCCTTTTCTAAATCCATAAATGCAATAAAAACTTCCCTATCTTTATCTAAATACTGTTCACATATATGCTTCAATGTAAACACCTGATCCACACATCCCCTACCCACTCTAAAACCTCCTTGCTCATCTGCAATCCTACATTCTGTCTTACCTCTAATTCTTTCAATTATAACCCTACTGTACACTTTTCCTGGTATACTCAGTAAGCTTATTCCTCTATAATTTTTACTAAATATTACCCTGCTCACTCTCCAACAGCTCGTCAGGTCCCAAATACCATTCGTCTCCATTCACTCCTATCGAACACGCTCAAGCATGTCTGCTGGAAGGTGGTTTGGCCATTTAGAAAGAATCAGGTAGAATAGGAAGACATAATAGGAGTTAGTGGAGAAAAGTGGATTTTGTGTTTGACTTGCTATTGGAATGTAAGCAAGGTAACATGAAGGGATTCAGGACAACCAGTCTGTCAAACTTCAGTCTTGTAGGTTGAAAGTACATTGCCTGCATTCTGAAGGAGGAGTGAGTTTTGCAGTTCAGAGGGTCGTCTAAACTGTGATGTCAGTACACTTCTGGCAGGAGTAAATTGATTGAATGTTGGTGAAAGTATTTCCCCTCTTTTGGGGTCACCTTACCTTGGTGGGAGGTGGCAGTTGTGTTAAAAGACGATGAAAGTTATTGTAATTTCTTCAGAGCAAAAGCTAAATATAAATAATCTCGGCTTTAGATTGAGTGTTAATAACTGGATTTAATGATTTCAGGTTAAATTAGATCTTAGTTGAAGGTGTCATATACCATCTATGTGTTTACACTGTTAAAGCTCTTCCAACTGATGTTCTATGCATTAGGACATTTACTCTGTAAAGAGATGCATTTTATGTTACTGATAAATATAGTACATATTGTCCTTTTCATTACAGGTGCGTGCTTTCCCAGATCTTCGCATAATTCTCATGTCTGCGACCATCGATATTTCACTATTCTCTGAATATTTTGTTAACCCATGTCTGATTGAGGTACCAGGACGAGCCTTTCCTGTAAAGGAGTATTTCTTAGAAGACTGTATTGAGCTTACAAAGTTTGTGCCCCCTCCTGACACCAGAAAGAAGAATAAAAAGGTTAGTATTAATTTTAGATGAAAAGATGATGATCTGAGAAACAGTACAGTGGACCCCCGGTTTACGATATTATTTCATTCCAGAAGTATGTTCAGGTGCCAGTACTGACCGAATTTGTTCCCATAAGGAATATTGTGAATTGGATTAGTCCATTTCAGACCCCTAAACATACACATACAAATGCACTTACTTAAATACACTTACATAATTGGTCGCATTGGGAGCTGATTGTAAACCGGGGGTCCACTGTACAGTGGACCCCCGCTTAACGATCACCTCCAAATGCGACCAATTATGTAAGTGTATTTATGTAAGTGCGTTTGTACGTGTATGTTTGGGGGTCTGAAATGGACTAATCTACTTCACAATATTCCTTATGGGAAAAAATTCGGTCAGTACTGGCACCTGAACATACTACTGGAATGAAAAAAGTTCGTTAACCGGGGGTCCACTGTATATTGGACTTTGCAATATATGTACTTTGGTAATACAAAGGCAAATTAGTGTTGACATTATGTTCTTGTTATTCTTCTAGGAGAAGGATGATGAAGTAATGGGGGATGAACCAGAAGAGAACCTGAATATTATAACCTCTGGTCACTATTCCGATGCTACGAAAAGATCATTGTCCATGCTGACTGAAAAAGATTTAAGCTTTGAATTGATGGAAGCTTTGCTGAAATACTTAGATACTCTTAACACCCCTGGAGCTGTTCTGATATTTCTTCCTGGCTGGAACCTCATTTTTACTCTTATGAGACACCTAAAGCAACACCCAACTTTTGGTAGGTTTTTATTACTCCCATGTTATAATAATATAATATCTCTATTTCTACAAGTACATGTACATGGTATACAGGCCTAGCCGACGTCAATAACATATCACTACAGTGGACCCCCGGTTAATGATTTTAATCCGTGCAAGAGGGCTCATCGTTATGCGAAATAATCGTTATGCGAATGAATTTTCCCCATAAGAAATAATGGAAATAAAATTAATCCGTGCAAGACGCCCAAAAGTATGAAAAAAATTTTTTTTTACCACATGAAATGTTAATTTTAATACACACAAACTGAAAAAGGCATGCACAATTACATGACACTTACTTTTATTGAAGATCTGGTGATGATTTTAATGGGATGGGAGGAGTGAGGAGAGCATTATCTTCTTACTGTTTAGAAGGGGAATCCCCTCCTCCATTAGGACTTGAGGTAGCAAGTCCTTTTCTGGGGTACATTCCCTTTCTCTTTTAATGCCACTAGGACCAGCTTGAGAGTCACTGGACCTCTGTCGCACAACAAATCTGTCCATAGAGCTCTGTACCTCCCTTCTTCAAGACTTTCCTAAAATGGGCCATAACATTGTCATTGAAATATCACCAGCACGGCTTGCAACAGCTGTGTCAGGTGATTTCAATCTATAAAGGTTTGCAGTTCAACCCACTGTCACACATTTCCTTAATCTTTGAGTAGGCACATGGATTCCACAACTGGCATAGGTCTCAGGTTAGCCCAAACCCTTCAAAATCTTTCTTAATTTCCATACTAATTCTCACCTTTTTTAAACCACAGGATTGCACTAGAATCGTTTCTTGGGGCCCATGTCATTTAAATTTTCCAGAAACAGCACCGAAAACACTGTATATAATACGAAATATTCCGAGTGTGCTGGAAATGTTACGCGGAGCTGGCTGGTAAACAAGTACGCCTGCACATGTGAGGGCAAATTGACCGTCTCCCGGAGCGAAAATCGGTGAAGCGGGTTTTTATCGTTATGGACGCAGCAAAAACTTTTGCGATAAATTTTATTATCGGTATGGAATAAAATCGCTATGTGATGCCATCGTTATGCGGGGGTCCACTGTATATAGAAAGTCACTTGTCATGCTCAGAGCATTTCGGGCAAACTAGGTCAGTTTTGTCTCAGGATGCGACCCACACCAGTCAACTAATACCCAGGTACCCATTTTATACTGATGGGTGAACAAGGACAGCAGGTGTCTTATGGAAACACGTCCTAATGTTTTCCAGCCGTACCGGAGATTTGAACTCCAGACCTCGGTGTGTGAGCTGAGTGTGGTAGCGATCTCTGGTGAAGATGAATTTTTAAATTATATGTACTCTTAATTTGCATTTTTAAAGAAATATAACACTTCTGGAAATATGGTGATTGAATGATGGATTGTGAATGTGTTTTCTTTGAGCTACCATATCTTAGCCAGAGATGATTGATGAATTAAAAAACAAAAAGCATTTAGGAAAGTATTGAGTATTGGGATGTTACCATCCAGGACTGTACTCTTCTCTTGTCTTATGAGTGTGAAATGGAAGTCTAATAAGCATTTTCTCTGTCTGATGAACGTAAAAGAGGGCATGTAAAACTTGAAATTTCTTACATTCAGCATAGGGTTGAATATATTTAGCTGTGGGTTTTTTAATGCTTCATATTACTGAAATGGCCCCCAAAACCATCAATAGATACGACAAATAATATCACCGCCTACCCATCACAGACCATCGAATGATAATTCATGGGTAATGTGCTAAAATATTTTATGATCAGGCTAACTCAGGACTACATGCATGTGTATATTTATAACTCGATGCATTAGAAACTTGCGAATTAGAACAGCAACCTGAAGTTAAGCTCTGGTTACATGATATCTGTCAAGTCTTCTCTTCTCTATTCAAGTTTAGTTTCTTATACCTATATGTACTGGATGATGCTCGTTCAGCTTCTCTGTTATGAGGGTAATGTGTAATAACAAAACTGTATTTTCACAGGAGGACATAAGTACTGCATATTACCTCTGCACTCACAGCTTCCACGAGAGGATCAGCGCAGAGTGTTTGACTTAGTTTCAGATGGTGTTAGGAAGGTAAAGTAGTTCCAGTAAATTTGTGTAAAGACATTGTTTATAGTTCATTTATTCTTTATAACTTCTTAGATTATCTTATAATTAACTTTCATTATTCTCTCTCTCTCAGATTATCCTGGCAACAAACATTGCTGAGTCTTCCATCACAATCAATGATGTTGTGTTTGTGATCGACTCTTGTAAAGCAAAAATGAAACTCTTCACATCACATAATAACATGACCAACTATGCAACGGTGTGGGCTTCACGAACCAACTTGGAACAACGCAAAGGTCGAGCTGGAAGAGTCAGGGCTGGCATTTGTTTCCATATGTGCAGTAAGGTATTACAAATAAATAGTTGTAAAATAGCATCTTACAAACCATGCATATAAATTTCTGTGGATTTTTCAAATTTACATTGCATTCATTCAGTTTTTCCATATGTTCTCCCTCTTTGCTTTTTGTTACCTTGCTTCTTGGCTATCTATATCATTATTATGACCAGGAGCATCTACCAGTAAGTGATCTTGGCTGCATTGCAGTACCTAAAGAGGCATCATAATTTGTTACCAGCTGTCTCTTGATACATGAATGGTTCTTTATCAGAACTGTTCATATATTTACTTTATACTTCACTTATTTTTCATTTCAATGTTCTTTAGAAGTGTTACTGCATCTACATAAGTTTTCTTGGTGACAATGTAATCCAGTCCTCAAAAGATCCCTTTTTCAGGCTAGATATGAGAGATTAGATGAACACATGACTCCAGAAATGTTCCGCACTCCCTTACATGAAGTGGCTCTGTCGATTAAGCTTTTACGCTTAGGATCCATCGGTGAATTTCTGTCTAAAGCTGTTCAGGCTCCACCCATAGATGCTGTTATTGAAGCAGAAGTCACATTAAGAGGTAAGGTTGACTTTCTTTGTTATCTCTGAGTAAGGACAGTAATGATCGTGGTCCAAGAAAGACTGAGGCATCATCGAGCATCAGTGTTAGTTTTCTCTTAAAAGTGTGCATTAGTTAAGAATTGATCCAACTGTGTTATGATTTATTCTGTAGATTTATGAAAGATTATCTTCTTTTTATTTTTAGTAAGCTGTGAGCAGGTAAATATTTTGTGAAGGGATTCAAGGAAACTGGTTAGCCAAACTTGAGTCTTGGAGGTGGGAAGTACAATGCCTGCATTTTAAAGGAGAGGTTTGGGATATTGGCTCTTTGGAGTGACATCTAAACTGTCGTATCTGAGCACCTCTGCAAAGACAGTGATTATATGTGAATGTTGGTGAAAGGGTTTTTCTTTTTTGGGTCACCCTACCTCATTGGGAAACGTATTAAAAAAAAAAATACACAATTGCTAGGATGCTGCACAATATACATAGAGTTCTGAATTTACAAAAGTAAAGTGGTATAGTGGTCAAAAGTTAAGTGGCAGAACCAAGAGATGGAGCTCACCTCACTGTGTAGCATCTTGGTTGTCCTATATATATGTGAGTTATTAAAAGTATTAGCTAATTTTTATTTTTAATGATTAAATAGAGTACAGTACTGTACTAAGCTTATTTTCAGAGATGAAGTGTTTGGACAACAATGATGAACTAACTCCTCTTGGACGTATCCTGGCAAGACTACCAATAGAGCCTCGCTTGGGGAAGATGGTGATCCTGGGTTGTATCTTCTTTTGTGGTGATGCCATGTGTACCATTGCTGCACACAACTCTACTTCTCCTGAAATTTTTATCATTCGTAAGTGTGATTACCCCAGTTGTGGTGACTTAGTTATATGCAGAAATTGTTTGGCTGATTAGGCAGTTTCTGTACCTTTGCTTGTGGCAAGCTATTAGGTGCCTGTCAGTTGCAGTTTAATCTGTTTTGAATATTAGATATTTTATTTTTAATGATATAAAAATAATCACTAAATACTCGTTTCATTGCAGCTCCAGAATTCCGTCGACTTAGCCCGTTTCAGCGTGCCTTTGCTGGCAATCGATACAGTGATCACATAGCAGCATTAAACGCATTTAATGCATGGGAAGAAGCCAGAGCTGGAGGAGAGGATGCTGAGATAGGATTTTGTGACTACAAAGGACTGTCTATGCCAACACTACGGGTTACATGGGAAGCAAAAGTTAGTTATGTGCTTCCATTATTTGGGATTTGTTTTACCTAATTACATGTATATAAGTTTGCTTGGTATTTTTTTTTAATTGCTTTGTCAGAAAATAGCAGATGTGTTATATTTCTTTTAGTAGATTTTTTTTTTAATGGCCAACTCTTGCCACGGTAGAAGTAACCCTAAAAAGATTTTTTTTTTTTTTTTTTTTTTTTTTTTACACGTTGGTTTTCTCCCACCGAGGCAGGGTGACTCAAAAAGAAAGAAAGAAAAAATCCCCAAAAAGAAAATACTTTCATCATTCAACACATTCACCTCACTCATACATAATCACTGTCTTTGCAGAGGCATTCAGATATGACAGTTCAGAAGTCCCTTGAAACTGCCAGTACCCCAAACCCCTCCTTTAAAGTGCAGGAATTGTGCTTCCCATCTCCAGGACTCAAGTTCGGCTACTGGTTTCCCTGATTCCCTTTACAAAATATTACCTTACTCACACTCCAACATCTTGTCAAGCCCCAAAAACCATTTGTACATGTGTGCATGACAATTTTACCATGCACAACAAATTTGCAGAACACATCTATCACTGAAGTTACTGGGTGTACTGTACTTGGAGAACTTGTGGTAGGAAAGTTTTTAGTTGTGTATAATATAAAGTGGTTTGGTCATTTAGAAAGAATGGATCAAAGTAGAATGACATGGAGGGCGTATAAATCTGTAGGGGAAGGAAGGTGGGGTAGGGGTCGTCCTCTCAAAGGTTGGAGGGAGGGGGTAAAGGAGGTGTTGTGGGCAAGGGATTTGGACTTCCAGCAAGCGTGCGTGAGCGTGTTAGATAGGAGTGAATGGAGACGAATGGTATTTGGGACCTTACGAGCTGTTGGAGTGTGAGCAGGGTAATATTTAGTGAAGGGATTCAGGGAAACCGATTATTTTATATAACCGGACTTGAGTCCTGGAAATGGGAAGTACAATGCCTGCACTTTAAAGGAGGGGTTTGGGATATTGGCAGTTTGGAGGGATATGTTGTGTATCTTTATACGTATATGCTTCTAAACTGTTGTATTCTGAGCACCTCTGCAAAAACAGTGATAATGTGTGAGTGTGGTTAAAATGTTGAATGATGATGAAAGTATTTTCTTTTTGGGGATTTTCTTTCTTTTTTGGGTCACCCTGCCTCGGTGGGAGACGGCTGACTTGTTGAAAAAAAAATATATGTATATATGTATAGATGTTATAAGAAGAGCAGAGTATATGGAGAGTAAAAGAAAGGTAAAGAGAGTGGTGAGAGAGTGCAAAAGGAGAGCAGATGATAGAGTGGGAGAGGCACTGTCAAGAAATTTTAATGAAAATAAGAAAAAATTTTGGAGTGAGTTAAACAAGTTAAGAAAGCCTAGGGAAAATATGGATTTGTCAGTTAAAAACAGAGTAGGGGAGTTAGTAGATGGGGAGATGGAGGTATTGGGTAGATGGCGAGAATATTTTGAGGAACTTTTAAATGTTAAGGAAGAAACGAGGCAGTAATTTCATGCACTGGTCAGGGAGGTATACCATCTTTTAGGAGTGAAGAAGAGCAGAATGTAAGTGTGGGGGAGGTACGTGAGGCATTACATAAATGAAAGGGGGTAAAGCAGCTGGAACTGATGGGATCATGACAGAAATGTTAAAAACAGGGGGGGATATAGTGTTGGAGTGGTTGGTACTTTTGTTAATAAATGTATGAAAGAGGGAAGGTACCTAGGGATTGGCAGAGAGCATGTATAGTCCCTTTATATAAAGGGAAAGGGGACAAAAGAGACTGTAAAAATTATAGAGGAATAAGCTTACTGAGTATACCAGGAAAAGTGTACGGTAGGGTTATAATTGAAAGAATTAGAGGTAGACAGAATGTAGGATTGCGGATGAGCAAGGAGGTTTTAGAGTGGGTAGGGGATGTGTAGATCAGGTGTTTACATTGAAGCATATATGTGAACAGTATTTAGATAAAGATAGGAAGTTTTTATTGCATTTATGGATTTAGAAAAGGCATATGATAGAGTGGATAGAGGAGCAATGTGGCAGATGTTGCAAGTATATGGAATAGGTGGTAAGTTATTAAATGCTGTAAAGAGCTTTTATGAGGATAGTGAGGCTCAGGTTAGGGTGTGTAGAAGAGAGGGAGACTACTTCCGGTAAAAGTAGGTCTTAGACAGGGATGTGTAATGTCACCATGGTTGTTTAATATATTTATAGATGGGGTTGTAAAGGAAGTAAATGCTAGGGTGTTTGGGAGAGGGGTGGGATTAAATTATGGGAATCAAATTCAAAATGGGAATTGCCCCAGTTACTTTTTGCTGATGATACTGTGTTTAAATGGGAGATTCTAAAGAAAAATTCCCAAAGGGTTTAGTGGATGAGTTTGGGAATGTGTGTAAAGGTAGAAAGTTGAAAGTGAACATAGAAAAGAGTAAGGTGATGAGGGGTCAAATGATTTAGATAAAGAAAAATTGGATATCAAATTGGGGAGGAGGAGTATGGAAGAAGTGAATGTTTTCAGATACTTGGGAGTTGACGTGTCGGCGATGGATTTTATGAAGGATGAGGTTAATCATAGATTGATGAGGGAAAAAGGTGAGTGGTGCGTTGAGGTATATGTGGAGTCAAAAAACGTTATCTATGGGGGCAAAGAAGGGAATGTATGAAAGTATAGTATCCCAACACTCTTATATGGGTGTGAAGCTTGGGTGGTAAATGCAGCAGCGAGGGAACGGTTGGAGGCAGTGGAGATGTCCTGTTTAAGGGAAATGTGTGGTGTAAATATTATGCAGAAAATTCGGAGTGTGAAATTAGGAGAAGGTGTGGAGTTAATAAAAGTTTAGTCAGAGGGCAGAAGAGGGGTTGTGAGGTGGTTTGGTCATTTTGAGAGAATGGATCAAA